>JABYQR010000034.1:0-214228 GCA_022592445.1 Cytidiella melzeri
CCGCACATTTCCTTACAGAATATCTCACCAATATTGGGCACCAAGGATATTCGCACAATAGGTAAATAATATTCAGGATATTTAACAACTATTTTTCAATAATAATGGAGCCTGATGTGCGGTGAAGCTCCTTCTCACACATTTTGTTTTTCCCCTGCTCAATTTGCACAGATCGTGTGCTGCTTGGCTCAAAGCGAGGAACGAGCGGCCGAGGTAAGCAAGTGCTTACTAAGCGAGCGGCTAGATGCGTGATGAGGCGAAACGCCCTCGACTTATCTCTCGAGTTCGCGTTCGCCACCATCACGCATTCACCCACTCTTACTCGTCCCTCGGAAAAATATCGCAATCTCTTCTATCTGAGGTCATTCTTTCTCATCATGGTCGAAATTATGCCAGTGGGTATTGGTGGAAATAACGTGGATGGTTTCGCAAACGGAATCTCTGCCGCGGAATTAGAGGTGAGAATGGCGCGCAACGAGGACAGGGCAATGAGGCGTTCGAGGGGAGATGAGGATGTATCGGAAGACGAGGACCTCGGTGGCCACGAATCCTCTCACCCTCCCTCGAGGGATGCAAGCGCTCCGCCGCGTTCGCCGCCTGCAAGAAGTTTAGGGACCCCTCCTTGGATCTCATCCGAGAGGTTGTTCCTGGATTTACTGGGGGAGATGAGTCCAGGATCCATTCAAAGGGCTGTCGCTTTGATGAAAAAGAAATTGGACCCAGATCAGGCGCATATAACCAGGCCCGCTGCCTCAGAGTCCAACCCTACCGGTGCCCATGTCGACGCTCGATTGCCAGCTGCATCCTCTACTCCTTTAACCTCCCTTCCCCGGCCTCCGTTACCGGTATGTGACGTCGCCGACAACGAGGACCTTTTCAGCAGCGTGGCAAAGCCTCCGGAATCCTTCATCGCCCTAATTAGACACAAACACAATCTCCCGCTGTCCATGTGCACAAACAGGGTTATGCGCCAGATTAGGAGCGAAGGTCCAAAATTCACGAAGGTTCACAACGCAGAGGGGGTAAGTAGCTACATCATCGACATTTCAAAATACGCTAGCGAGGACAATATGTCGAAGGACGATTGGTGGCAGGCATGGAAGAATTTCATAAATGTCCTCGACAAGGCGTGCTCTACCAAGGTTCGCGACCTCTTCACAGCGCATTTCGATTCTTTGGGTGAGCGCGAGGAGATGGAGGTTTCGTTCGAAACCATCTTGGCTTTCGATCGCGAGGTCAGGGAGTCATTCTTTGGCGGCTCCTGGTCGACATTCGGAGTGGGGAGCCAGAGTTATGAACGACGTTTCTATAACGTGGATAGGGCGATCACCAGAAGGAAAGTAGAAGCCGAGGATAGAGGACGAGCGTACCATCCATACAACAAGGGGGAGCGTTTTGGACGACCCAGCACCCGCGAAGACAAGTACCTGGGCCGAGATAGAGGACCGACTGGCGATCGTCGCGACGGGTATGACCGCGGTGAGGGCCCGAGCAAAGGTGGGAAGCCCTTTCAGGGCGGCAGACAGCCTGGCGCCGGGTTGTTCTGCCTTAGATGCGGCCACGGCGGGACGAACGGCCACCATGCTAAAGACTGCAACGAGAAGACCCTTAAAAACGGGAAACCCTTCTTTTGCGCGTTCGAACGAGGACGTCTTGTTAGCGTCAGAGACGGCTCCGATATCTGTTTATTCTGGAATCTCTCTGAGTCCGGTGGGCAACCCTCAGGTTGCAAAGGATTCCGCTGCCCTGGTAGACCCTCTCACGTCTGCTCGCTCTGTGGTGCCACCGGTCATCACGCCGGTAGTAAACGGTGCCTCTGAACGGGAGCGCATCATCACCCCGTATCGTGCAGACTACTTTGCCTCAGAACTCGCTAAATTTGGCCTTTTGCAGAAATACCAGAATCTCCCCAACAAACTTCGTCGCGGTTTCCCAATCGGAAATTTTCGCTCTCGCTCGGTCTCTTTCACCCCCGCCAATTCTAAGACGGGCATCGCTCATATGGATTTCATTCAAGACTATGTAAACGAACAGGTCTCCCTTGGGCGCATGTCCGGCCCTTTTTCGCAGTCGCAACTCGAGCAACTCTTCAATTCCGCTTTCGTATCTTCGCCGCTCTCAGTAGTAGAAAAGGATGGTTCAAGTAAACTCCGACTTATCCAAAACTGCTCGTTTAAAGACTCCGAGGGCATGTCGGTTAACGACGACATCGACTCAGACGAGTTCACGACCACCTGGGGGACCGCAGTTATCTTCGCACAAATGGTAAGTTTCGCTCCTGCTCACAGTTGTTAGGAAATATTGCGTGTTGCAAGTGGGCCATTCGCCTATTCCTTTGTTTTTCGAGCGTCGACGCTCCTTTCTTCAGCACGCTGCCTCAATTCGAGGAAGAGTCTTCTCACAGCGTGGTATTTATCTTTCGCCGCCTCAATTCGAGTGCGTGCACTTCACTGTTGTTTGTCAGGCGTTCTCCGCCTGTTTTTCGAGTGGCTCAAGTCGAGTCACGACCCATCATTCACCTCTATTTCGATCATAGGTTGCCACTGCACCACTGGGCGCTCAGGCGGCTTCCCTCGACGTCGACTCCGCTTTCCGAAACATCCCTATTTTGCCAAGTCACAAGCCGTACATTGTCATACAATGCGAACCTGGGAGGTTCTATATGGACCACGTCTGCCCTTTCGGCATCTCCTCGGGTCCAGGCGTACAGGGTGAGGTTATGGACGCGGTCGTGGATATTCTACGCGCACATTTCCAAGCCCCAAACGCTAAGTGGGTCGACGATCTCGCTCAACTCCGTTTCCCAATATCCGGGTCTGGTGTGGACGACTGGGACTACGCCTTCGATGTCGAAGACATCTTTAGGGTTACGCGACCGTTAGGCGTACCGTGGAAACTTGGGAAGTGCTGGGGTTTTGCGTTTCTACAGGTTTACCTAGGCTTCCTCTGGGATCTCTCAAAGCGTACGGTCGCACTGCCGGAGGCCAAACGCCTCAAATACTTGCGGAAGGTCGAGGAATTCTGCGGACTTGCGTTGGAACGGCGACGAGTGCCTCTAAAGCTCATCTTGTCACTCAATGGCACCCTCTCCCATATCAGTTTTGTTTTCCCACAAGGCCGTTCATTCCTTGCAAACCTTTGCAACTTCATCGCGTCTTTCCACAACGATTTTGAACTACGGTACGTCCCCCACTCAGTCAAGACAGACATGGAGTGGTGGAGGAACATTCTTTCTTCAACGGGCATCGCGCGTTCCCTCATGCCGCGAGGGGACTTGCGAGACGTGGGTATCTGGGTCGACGCCTCCTCGAGCTGGGGTATTGGAATCATTGTTAACGGAAGATGGGCTGCTTGGAAGTTGACAAATGGGTGGAAGGCGAATAGCCGCGACATTGGATGGGCGGAAATGATTGCGGTTGAACTCGCAACGCTCTCTCTCGAAACACTGGGTTTCTCAAATGCTGACATTCTAGTACGCAGTGATAACATCGGCGTCGTAGGTGCGGTCAATAGGGGCCGAAGCCGAAACTTTCAAGTCAACCTTTCTATCCGTCGTGTGGTTGTCATCTTAGCGGCCCTCAATTTGCATCTGGTTCTTCGCTACGTCAATACCAAGGAGAACTTGGCCGACCCCGTATCTCGCGGTATTCTGGGCTTGGCTGCGCTTCGTCTCCCGCCTCTTGCTCTACCTGAAGAGCTTACCCCTTTCCTTTCTCATGTCTAGCACGCTCCCGGTTACTGCGTGCGCTGGTGCGAACGCGTCGACTTCTCAGAGGAAGGCATCCCCTTCCCCGCGAACTCTGAGTCGTCGCAAACCTAGGAAGCCTTCAGTGGCAAACTCTCTTAACTCTTCTGTCTTTCGCCCTCCGGTTCTTGCTGCAGATCGCCTTGCTTTTTGGACTACACCTTACGCTATGAACTTCAAACAATCTCTTGTCGCTGACGTCTCAGTCGATGCTCCCAAGTCTCTGCTCAACGTTATGCTCGCTTCGATTGAACCCAACACCCGGAAGAACTACGGTGCCGGTCTTTTACGCTTCAACCAATACTGTGACTGTCTGGGGATCGCCGAGTCGCGGCGTATGCCAGCGTCGGACGTATTACTTTCGTGCTTTGTTGCTAAATGGGGCGGTATCGTCTCTCGTTCTACCATTGACACTTGGATTGCGGGTTTATCCTTTTGGCACTCGATAAACGGTGCACCGTGGCTTGGTGCCAAAATGCTGAAGATCACATGCGCGGGCGCTCTGAAGGTTCAACCCTCTGCTAAACCAAAACGACCTCCTGTCACGCTCGAACATATGAACGCGCTGTTTTCACATTTAGATCTTTCAAATTCCTTTGACGCAGCAGTCTTCGCAGTCGCATGTTTTGCCTTTTGGGGCACGAGGCGGCTAGGAGAACTCGTCATACCGTCATCCCACAGTTTCGACAAAACGAAACACGTCGCTCGTTCTGCGCCTTTAAAACTCAACTCCCTCCCAGATGGGAAATCGTATTATTCCCTCGATATACCATGGTCGAAAACCACCAAACACGCGGGGCTCGTAGTAACAGTCACAGAAAATGGTGAACCTACCTCCCCAGTCCGTGCCCTTACCCATCATCTCAAATGCAACGCCATGGTACCTCCCGACGCTCCTTTCTTTTCCTTTGTCTCACTTTCAGAACGAGGTTGGGACCCTATGACACGCGAATGGTTTCTTGCGCGTTGCAACCAGGCGTGGGCGAAGGCCGGTTTAGGTGCGTTGACGGGTCATTGTTTCCGAATTGGAGGAGCTACGGAACTGCTTCTTCGGGGCACTCCCCCAGATATTGTTGCGGTTCAAGGGGGCTGGAGATCACGTGCGTTTCTCGAGTATTGGCGAAAGATCGATTCAATTCTCCCTCTTTTTATTTCTAATTCCTTCGACAAGTCGCGCCTTCAGTTAGCTCAGGACTCCATAGATAAATTCCGAAAGTCTCGCTCCTTTGTCCTATCAGCTTAGCATTCACTCGCATAATCCGCATGTTCAGAAATCATGTTGCCGTACTCCCAAAATTTTTACTGTACTATAATCTAAATGTTGCCCTTCGTTTTTCGAGGAAGTAAAGAACTGCGGGCTGATGCGAGCCTTTAGGGGTGAGTCGTCTCGCGTTGCACACGACTGTTGTGGCTCGCGCCCTTGGGTGGTGAGTCGTGTTCGCAACGTCTCGCTTTCACCTCACGCTCAGTCGGACTCGGGCACACACGAGCTGGCGTTTTGTCCTCCTCCTTCGGGCATTGACCCTTCCTCGCAGCTTCCCGCCACATCGTTCACGAGGAGGAGTTCGGACAAAGGTTCCCTTTCTGGGAGCTTTCCCGCGCCACGAAGCTCGAAATAAGCGCTCCCCAATGCACACGAGTCTTCCGGCTTCCGGTGGTTTTCAAGCCCAAAAAGACGCCTTTCTGGCCACCGGAAGTTTTTGGAAAGTGTGCCGGTGGAGGGCCAGGCCCCCTCCGACTAAGGCTAATATTTAAAATTTGTTATATTTTTCATTGTTAATTACTAATTAGGCAAAGGAAAAAATATAAATCTCAAAATCCGTGACGTCCCCCTGCTCCTGCTAATATCCTCGTTACCCTCAAGCTTAGCCGCTAAGCACTTAGGAAGCGTGCTGCTTGGCTCAAAGCGAGGAACGAGCGGCCGAGGTAAGCAAGTGCTTACTAAGCGAGCGGCTAGATGCGTGATGAGGCGAAACGCCCTCGACTTATCTCTCGAGTTCGCGTTCGCCACCATCACGCATTCACCCACTCTTACTCGTCCCTCGGAAAAATATCGCAACCAACCCACCCAACCCCAGCGTCTTGGTGGTGAGTCGTGTTCGCAACGTCTCGCTTTCACCTCACGCTCAGTCGGACTCGGGCACACACGAGCTGGCGTTTTGTCCTCCTCCTTCGGGCATTGACCCTTCCTCGCAGCTTCCCGCCACATCGTTCACGAGGAGGAGTTCGGACAAAGGTTCCCTTTCTGGGAGCTTTCCCGCGCCACGAAGCTCGAAATAAGCGCTCCCCAATGCACACGAGTCTTCCGGCTTCCGGTGGTTTTCAAGCCCAAAAAGACGCCTTTCTGGCCACCGGAAGTTTTTGGAAAGTGTGCCGGTGGAGGGCCAGGCCCCCTCCGACTAAGGCTAATATTTAAAATTTGTTATATTTTTCATTGTTAATTACTAATTAGGCAAAGGAAAAAATATAAATCTCAAAATCCGTGACGTCCCCCTGCTCCTGCTAATATCCTCGTTACCCTCAAGCTTAGCCGCTAAGCACTTAGGAAGCCCATACCTACGCCTAAACCAATCGAAACGTTTCATACCTTCCTAAAATCCTGTACCTCCCTCATTCTCCCCCATGCACTCTTCCATCACCGTCCGTTCTCGCGATACTGGCTACCGTTGGTCCCGCCGTATCTGTCCCCGTCGCTACAACCGCCGTGTCTTCGGACGCGCCATCAATCACTGCTACCGTAGCCGCCGCTTCCGGGGACTTGAATGTCGACGATAGCGCAGCAATACAGCTCGCCACTTCAGGTATACCTATACCAAGTCATCATAGTCAACTCTCGTAAGTCGACTCTGCATATCAATGTTGCCCGCAATATTCACTTTGCTCTCTGCAGCCCTCGCACCGAAGAATCTCCACTGCTGGGCACTACAGTCGAAGAATCTCCACTGCTGGACACTACAGCCAATTTGGGCGATGTATTGAGGCTGCATGCCGAGAGTGTGCACAAACTCCGACTATATATGCAAACACTACCAGAGGCGTCGCGACTTGACATAATGATCCATTTGTCGAAGGAAAAGCTCGGTAGACTGCTCGACCTAATGCCCGCCAACCTGCGCAATGAAATGAGAGAACAATTGTGAGTCAACTCTGTTCATCAATGTTGAACATCATGTTTAGTATGCTTTCTAGACCTGAGGATCGCAGACCTCTGGCTCGTCGCGATGAACCCACCGAGTGCACTGCAAACTCCCACCCGGAATTGGGCAGCTTCCTCAATCCACTTTCCTCGCGGTGAGTAGTCTTCCGCCGATCAGAGCTGCAGGAACTGATATAACAACTGACAGGGGGGAGGGCCAGCGGCTCATTTGCGAGTCTAAAGGTCCCATCGGCTTCATTGAGACTCGCAACGTCAATGATCTTGACTAATGAGGACCGACGTAGCAATTAGTGACACTCTAGAATCTGTGTTTAGTCGGAAGTGCGAATGCGATTGGCTTTGAACTACATTGGGCTGTATTGGTGTCTATGGGGTAGTGGGACACACTATGTTGAGGACCTGGAAGGTGCAGGTTTCGCCGACTCGACGTAGGCGAGTTGGATTTAAGTTCTACGCTGGCACCACACTTGACAGACAAGATGTAAGCTTAGGAATAGATAGACATGGTGCATAGAACTTCGTATAGACATGCATGATGAGTGCGTACACCCTAATGAAGGATAGGACGATTCCCCGGCATCATGGCAGGTAAAAAGGATACTGACGTGTGTAGAAGTACAGGCAAACATCGATACTGAAGGATGTCCATACATACCAATGGTATGTGCAATAACCAAACGTTAGGCATCAAGCCCGGCACAAAAGGGAGGCCAAGTGAAATAGGGAATGGGGTTCATAACGAAGAGAGGTGACAGATGAAGCTGTTGGCGGAACGTGGAAAAACAACTGGCTCATGAGCTGTACTGAATACAACGCGAAGACAAAGACGAACAAGCGTTGAGTGTAAACCACTGGACATCACAGATCCACAATATCACCATAGAATCTCTTGCGAGGAGCAGGGGATCCGCATGTGTATCCAATAGACTTCGACCGTCCCTCGTGGTCTAGACGAAGTTTCAATCTTGCGAGCTGTCTTTCCCTTGGCACGTATCCTCGAGTCTTGGGTCCAGCGGGTGCGGATGAACAACCAACAGCAGACAGCACTACGCTCCTGAGATCGCCATCGCTAGCGGAGCTCGCGAGGCTAGACGCCGTGGAACTTGAGGATGTGGGGTTTGACATAGGAGAACCGATCTTGGGAGATGACCACGGCAAAGAAGGCATGAAGCTGGTGAGTGTTTGAATAGCCGAAAAAGTCGGCGATGTGAAAGGCAAAATCGTAAGGCCGGCACTAGCTTCAGGTGCTTCTGAAGAATCTTGTCGAGTTGGCGCAGCGTTCCTCATTTGCAGCGTTGCTGATTCCACGTGCTCGCTAGACCTGAACCTAAGCAAAGGGTCAGTCGTGATGAACGTCATTCGATGAAGCAAATTTGCAACCGTACATACTCATGCGCGACTTGGCCGGAGCTTTAGTCGGAGTGGTCACAGAGCCTGGCTGCATCGACGCGAGGGGCTTTCGTGGCTGAGGGATGAATGACGAGGAGCGAGCTTTGGGCGAAGGAGAGGGGATAGATGGAGAAGTAGGCGACTGTGAGAGACGAGGGATAGAAGATGGCGAGACAACGCGCTTGGTAGGCGTGAACGCAGCGGAAGGCGATTCACTTGCCCTAGGGATACGGGTAGTCATACACTTGACCGGCGTAGACGCAGAATGAACCGGAATGTTGGATGCGAAAGACTTCGAGGAGCTAGAGCGAGGAATAGAGGATACTAGAGAAGTCTGACTGGAAATCACAGCCTTAGTAGCTAGCCGAGGCTCCTCAATCATGGAAGAGGTCGTCTGAGCTTCAATGACCTCAGGTTCCTCACAACAGGATGGCGGAGTGAAAGTGAAAATAATACCGCCCTCAACTTCCTGTCCTACAATTTCCTCATCGAATCCTTCTTCTGTAGTGGATTCTTCCTCTTCCTCGTCTTCCGCTATCGCGTCAAGGGTGAACTTCGTGTTGGAGACCGGGACTTCGACACCGACGTCACTGGGTATCATGAACGGAAAGTCATCCTCTTCATTCGCTAATGCTCGAGCAAACAAGTTCTTCTCGCTCTCAGCCGAGCGTAGCTTGGAGTCAAGAGGAGGTGAGTTGTCAACGTCTTCTAGGCAGCCAAAGAAGTGATCAACTTCTTCTGCATCACGAATGTGTTCCAACACCGGCGCAGACCCTTGGGGAAACGTCCAAGCCTTGATGAGCGATACGTGACGATCATGTCGCTGCGGCGGTGAAGGCGGTGCCGGAGTGGTCGGCAAAGAGCCCGATGCGCTAGACGACATTTCGGACAGATAGTCGGCATCTGCAGTCATCCCAGTAAGATGAGAGGTGTCCCGAGGCTCATCAGCGTCCGAGCCAAAGGAACAATCTGACATCGAAGCCTGGAATACATATTTGTCGTTCTCATCTTCATCTTCGTAACATGCAAGTTCATCTTCGTGGCCATCGTCTTCGTTCTCTTCATGAACAACCTTCAGGCAAAGCTGATGACGATCGAAAGAACCATCCAGAGACTCCACGTCGGTAGAAGAGGCCGTAGAGTCTACGGAGCGGAAGCCCAATCCACCGCGCTTTGCAAAGACCATCGTACGAGAGACAGGAGGGGTGCGGTACTGGGAGAGTTCGAAAGCCTGCGGCGTAGGAGTGTTCAAAACGCTTTCAAGCTCCTTCTCAGTGTCCTCCCGCTTCTTCTTCTCCTCGCCAAAAGCGGCTGCGAGGCGAGAAATCTCGAGCTCGAGGTCAGGCACGCGATCGGCGCGGGTTCGGAGACGCCTGCATTCCTCTTCTGCCTTCGACAACGCATCTTGAGCTACCTGAGACTTCTTCCAGCCTTCTTCACCCCAGATTATCTTCTCGGCCAAGCTGGCTTCTACTGCCTTTTTCTCGAACTCCATCATGTTCATGCGCTCACGAGCAACCCAGGCCTCACGTCGTTCCGTTTCCACGCGTTTCATGAGCAGAGCGACTTGATGTTCGAAGTCGGCGACGCGAGTGCGCCAACCATCGACGTCCTTCTTCAGCTCATCACGCTCAGACTTCAGATCGGCAATGAGCTGAAACATCTCGTCACCGGGAGCATCACTCTGCGCAGAGACATCCGAGGCGCAGGATTGCGGGCGGGAACGTGGGCGGGCCGACAGTGCGCGCTCGAGGTCGGAGATACGTTGTACGAGTGCGTTGTGAGCCTGGTATAAAAAATGCTGTTCACTGACAGAGAGTGACCGTGAGCTGCGCGAACCACTGGAGGAGCTGTCCTGAGAGTAGCGGCGGTCGCTGATGGGAGTCATCTCAGGCGTAGGCAGGCCATAGTTGTTAATAAGAGCCTTGTCCTCCGAGCCGAAGTAGGATATGCTTGTCCGACGCGTGGGTTGAGGTGGTCCTGTCGTCGCATCCATGGTTCCATTGAGCGAAGAACGTCTGGTGGGAACAGCGGGAAAGGAAGAGCCGCTAACAAACATCGACTGACGTCTGTTCGCTCGCGAAGGTGCTGCAGTGCCAACAGACGCATTGCTACTATCGCAGCCAAGCGACGGTGAGAGTGTCAAAGATTTCAGCCCAGGGCGAGGGACTGGCGTGGCCGCGGGAGTCGGGAGCTCTCCGTTTGTCACCTGGATTAAGTTGGGGCTTAAAGACAAGGGTCGGAGCTTCAGAATTGGTGGTCGAGGACGCGTAGGCACAGGGGAAGGTAACGTCGCCGTCCCTTCAACAGGCGAAGCGACAGTCTCGGCATCAGGCGTAGAAACGGACGCAGACAATTGCACAGTGTCGTCGTCGTTGTTAGTGTGCTCTTCTTCCTCTTCCTCTTCGACGAGTGTGCCCAGTATATCCTTGGACGATGACATGGACATGAACTTGCCAAACGAATCTCTCTTATTGGAGGAAATGGAGCTGAGGCCCCCACCATAGCCGGCGCCGATACCAGGAGGATATGACGGCTTGCTCGCTGTAAGCCATTTTGTCAATAATGAAGCGATGAAAGACTTCTCAAAGCAATGACATACGGAATTCGAATCGCTTCTCACTCTCAGGAGAGCTGAGCTCGGGAATTTGCACACGAGAGAAGGCGCCTACTTCAGTCCTTCCTTCCAAGGCTAGCAGTGCTCTGCGTCGAATAGAATCCTTGTCCCCAAGGGTCAAGTTGTCTTCCTGAGGAGCAGGGGCTAGTGTCGGAAGCGTAACACCCATAATCTCTGCAGATTCGCGACGGGTAGACACCGACGAGCGACGCCGATGATGAGAATTGCGTTTTGAGCCTGTGGCAGTAGGGGGAGGGGATGATGAAGGGCTGCTCGAAGAAACGGGAGGCAAAGGTGAAACAGGAGAAACAGAGAGAGGAACAGAAACAGAAGACGTGTGGCGAGAATGAGAGCGTGAATGAGAGGGTTTGTGGGCGCGATGAGTCGGGCCTGGTGGGGGAATGCCGCCTCCTAGTTTGAAGGCATCAAGCTGACAGAAGAGTAGCGGAATCTTAGAATCTCTGTTGTGAGTTGAGCTCATTGAGTAGAACGCACCCTCTTCCTATCAACATCAACATCCTCGAATCGTGAGTTGGTGACAACTGCGGCATAGTCCATGGTTATGGTAAGGGTACAAAGAGCGGCGGTGTTCGTAGAGAACGTAGATAACAAAGGAGGGGCTGGACTGTGCGACGAGCTTGAGGTCGACGACTGCGACACGATGGCCAAGGACGAGAGAGATGGCGAAGAGCAAGCCAGCAAATCGAACTATGGCGGCTACATATATCTTCGGCTGATGCCGCTCAAAACTGTCAACGTGTGATCTCTTGCTTGCAGTTCGCTCTGCCCGCCTCTCCAAACTGTTTTATGCCATACGTGCCTCCCAATAAACTAGATTCTGAACAAGTGGTACCGCTCTTTGTGGAGTGTCTTGAGACACGACAAATGTCGCGTCGACGCGATACAAATTAATTTCTAGTTTTGCCGACGGCTATGTCAATAATCCCGGTCGGCGGTTGCGTAGCTACGACACATTATTTATTGTTCAAGGGTCCGACGTCAGTACGCGACAACATGGAGTATATCATGATGTACCTGAATAGGTTCATAGCAGCACATACGTGTATTCCGAGTACACACAATTGTGTTAAGATAATACATTACCCATGGCTGGCCACAGAGAGCGTGGCGCGAGATCAAGCTGATCTTCAGGTTTGCATGCTACGAGCCCAGAGCCCCCGACCGCCTTCGATGAGCATGCCTACACTCAGAGTGTATCCGCACATGTTGTCAGTTCTATAGGTAACGTGTATGATCTCATTGATCGATAGTTTATACCATGGCTCTTCGGGACTTGCAAAGTACTAGTTGTCGACCATCATGATTAACGGCTGAAATAACTCCAAGTCCATATACCTCCAATGTCTTGCCAGATCCTCGCGCACACTCCGCCGTCACAGAGGTCCTAAGCACCAGCCAGCAGTATGCCACTGGGAGATAATGAAGCGGCATTGACACTCCGGTCTTCCGGGCGCAAGGTATATATACTGGCAGATGTCAACCCCCTCGAAATCTTCGTTGCCTAGGTCTTCCATATACCACCACTTGGCTTTACTCCTCGCCACCTCTGTCATTCATTCCAGGCGCAATGGCAGCTCCTTCGGTGGTCAAGATCATACCTGACCGTTCAGTGATCTTGATCTGCGACCTGCAGACCCGTTTCAGTATGTATTGCTATACACAGTCTCATCCGTTGAGTCCGCCCTCACCACAGATTGTTTCCCGTGTAGAGGCTGCGGTGAGCCACTTTGACAAGGTCGTCACGACAGTGAACAAGATGATCAAAATCGCAAAGGTACTTATCCTTCAAGCAATTCACGCGCGCATAAAAGCTAAGGTCGTGCGTAAGGTCTGCGGCGTACCCGTGATAGTCACTGAGCAGAACTCTCGAGGTCAGTGAGCAAGATTCTGCTGGGGTGGTGGCACTGGCTTACCCGGGTCACGCAGCGCTTGGTCACACTGTCCCTGAGGTAGACCTCGAGAGCCTCGGCTTTTTACATCTCGCAACTGTGGAGAAATCACTTTTCTCCATGTGCACAGCAGAGGTGTCCAACTACCTCAAGCAGCACAATTTCAAGTCCATAATCGTTATGGGCATAGAGGTATGCCCAAGAACTTCTGATGCGATCTCGATTTTCTACTAAGCCCCCCGCTGTTTGATCCTTCTAGGCACATATCTGTGTACTCATATCTTGCCTCGACCTTCTGTCACAAGGATACGATGTGCACCTTGTTGCTGATGGAGTCTCCAGCGTGAACAAGGAAGAGATTCCGTATGCGCTAGAGAGGATGCGGCAAGCCGGTGTCATTATCGGCACTAGCGAAAGCATAGCGTTTCAGCTGCAGCGTGGGTAGTTTTGGTGTTCTGTTTTGCAAAATATGACTGAAATGCTATCACAGTTGACTCTGCAATGCCGAACTTCAAACTCTTTGCCAGTACGATCAAGGAGGAAAAGGAGAGGACGAAGGATGTTTTGCAGACCCTACTGCCGTTGAAAACGGCGCTCTAGATGACATCGGAGGCGTAATGTCAGAAAGCGTGGATGTTTTATGGCTGTCCGGTCTGTCATGTTGAATGGACTTTGGCTCCTTCATGTAGCACAAGGTGACAGTAGAAAGTGATTCCGCGATCATTTTACACGGCGGTGGGTGTTTGGCAAAGGTCTGTGATCCTAACAAACCCACGTGGGTGGAGACGCCTTTTCGCCCTGGGCGCCAGTAGTCCCGCCACTCTCTTAACCAGAACATCCAAGGCCACCGTATTATCTTGTGGCCTGCGTTCCATACGACATCCCAATACACTACCTACACGACAACACTACTCTATACACCTCAAATGCTTGGCAAACTGGTGCACATAGGCTTCGACGCTCTGATCATCAGCGCATTCCTCGCTGGTGTGAAGCGCAACACGGGTCTCACGTATGCGCCTTCCAGTTGAGTTGTCCCTTTGGCTGCTAGCTTAACTTGAATGTCAGGCCCAAATTGTCGGATGTACCAAACAAAGATGTGCGACGTAAGTCATCTCCGTTTGGCGGTGCCTTGGATTTGGTCTCATGCGCCACTTTTCCAACAGAACTGCTGCAGACGTACCTTGGGATCGGTACGACTGTTTCCTTGGCACAAGTCAAGCTTGAACGCTGAATCTCACTGTAGGGGAGTACGTGTTTGACTTCGCTGTAGTCACATTTGGGGTAAGTAGCTGTCTCGCGTAGTCTTGCTGATACTGCATACACTCACACACTCCCACACGCTCAGCGACTAGCGTCTTTTGAACGTAAACACTGAAGATATGCGCTCGCCATTTCGAACGTTCAACCCCTTACCTAGTGTCAGCCTACGATCACCGCTTAATGCCAGGCTTTGCATGCAATTCAAATGTTCCCCTAGCATCTGTAATATTCAGCCATTCAATCTTATAATACCCTCAGCTGGCTCAATGAACATTGCACAAATTGCCACCAACCGTTGTATTGAGTCCCGCAACTTGTGGCAATCCTGCATGCAATTTGGCGTACATACTCGGAAAGCTCCCCTTCATTATATTCCTACCCTCGACCACACGCACCGTCAATAAATCATCCCAAAAAGTTGTACACAAAAAAGTGTAGTACTATTGAGCCAAGCACGAAATCTGCAAATGCCCTGCAATTGAACGTGACGCTAGATTATTATGCCTTCATTGTAACCATGCAGGCACTCCTCACCGTTCTGGAGAGACCTCTTTGAACACGGCCCCATTCTCAGGGTTCACTTGCGAACGCAGCGAAGCAGTCAAGACGAATTGACCAACGCAGCTTGAGAACCTGAATGAGGAAATGATCCATGATGGCACTCTGAGTAAGACACATTGGGCCGCCGAGAACATGACAACGTACCCAGCCAAGAAAGCATTGAAAGGGAAGTTTGTCACGAGGACGCAGTACGCGAATTGCATAACGCCAGAGAGCATGAGGAACACCAGGAAGGTGTCGATAAGTTTCAGCCGCGACGATGTCGTTTCGTTGTATGCCTTTAATAAGGTCTGTACGGCATTGGAGGTTTGTGCCACTTGCTGCTGAGCTTGGTGGGTGGTTGCTGACGCGGCGTTGGCAGCAGACTTTTGCTTCGCAGAAGTGGATTTGGAGCTGGGCATGGCCAATAGAGAAATGAGAGGCCAAAGTTGATAATGGCAGAGACAGAGGTTGTCGGTACAGTAACGTAAGTGCTGTGGTCGACGTGGAGGTCACTTGGAGCTGCGAAACATCCTATCCAAAAGTAGAAACCCATCAAGACGCGTAGACGCCATTAGCCCTTGCGTAGGGCGCTCAAACTTCGGATAGAACGGTCACGGTGTTGGCACATATATTGAGTCTTCAGGACCGAGTCCCCATCTCCTGCTGCTCTCTTTCTCTCTTTCGCGCGCGTTCTATCCATCCTTGACCTCATTCAAACATCTGACTGCGCGACGATGATTGGGTCTCGCCTACTCGCTGGGCCAGCAAGCAGCTCGATGCGCGTTACGGGTGCTAGACGTGTAATTGCTCCGGCCTTCCGTGTGTCGGTGCAACGTATACAGTCGAGGCAGGCCCACAACCGACTGCAACTCCCGTACAAAGCTCAGGATGGTCTGGGTGAATTCTTGCCACCGCAGGCTTTAAAGGTGGTAGCGGAAGAGTACCAACAAGGCTTGCTTGATAGACTGAATGAGCATGTTGTCGGTACGTCGTGTGCTAGACTTGGTAACATGCATCATGGCATTCAAGCTCACATGACGACTTTGTCGGTTAGGTACAGCTATGCACAACCTCTCTGTGGCTCAGACTGTCATCCAGTCTGCTAGGGATCCGCAGCAGATCATAATATTCAACTATGCCAGCGAAGCTCTGAATAACTCCTTCTTTCTATCCTGTCTTGTGAGTAGAGTGTTTCGCTTGACTTGCGTCAATCTATCTTATACGATTCGGAATGTGTACAGCGCCCTGTACCGGAAGATAAAGCTTCACATGAAGACGCTATATCTCCCGACCTCGCTCAGGCCATCAACTCTGACTTTGGCAACCTCGAGCAACTGAAGTCCACATTCAGCGCTGCAGTTGTCGCAATGCGTTGCCAGGGATATGTGTGGCTTCTCGTGGACAAGCGCGGGCACCTGGCTGTCTATCCAACGTTCGGCAATGGGACACTGTTGATTCACGGGGGAGACTTTCTGCCGGCCAAAGCAGGCGTGAACTTGTCATCCACTGTTATTGGAGAAGAGCCACACGGCTTGGGCAACTATCGTCTGAAGAGCGATGCAGGCGGACCATCCAGCCCTGCGAGTGGTTTCTCTCTCAATCCAACATCATTCCACCCGCCGAGGCAGACACGGTCGTATACACCATTCAAAGTCGCGTCGGTGCATGGTGAGTCCAGAGGTTCGGACGTCACGGCGATGACAGATAAGCTTTACCCCCTGTTTTGCGTTTCTGTTCACGAACATGCGTGGATGAGTGCGGGCTATGGCGTCTGGGGCAAAGAGGAGTGGATGAAGAAGTTTTGGGCGGTGGTGAATTGGGAGCAGGCTAGCGTGCATTTCACGAGATACACCGCTAGTGCGAGGTAATGGCTGAGGGGAGGCGGTTATCTGACAATCCAATGCAGATGTGTAGGCGTCCTAAAAGTAGACACAGTAATACCTCATACTCAGGCTTGATTATCGACCTCTGCTCTCTGATTGCAAGGCTCAGGCTGTTACCATCTTTGTGAAGCACGAGCTCGCAGGTGGGGTTAGGGTTGGGCAACCGTTTAGATGAGAACCTTCTGGAACCTGAGCGAGGTCGACAGAAAAGCTTTGGATATTTTGCCACAACGATAAAGACATAAGCTTCAAGGTCAGTCTGGCTCTGCACATCCCACACTGCATACCCAACGCTCCCGACGACATGGCTGACGAGTTCAAAAATCAAGGAAACAAAGCGTTCCAGGCAAAGGATTACGATACCGCCATCGACCTCTTCTCTAAAGCAATCGAGCTCGACCCGAGTAACCATGTCCTGTACTCGAATCGTAGTGCAGCGAAGGCAGGCAAGAAGCAATGGGTTTCGGCCTTGGAGGATGCTGAACAGGTGCGCGTGCGCCCACATTTTTGGAGAATCGACTGTACTCATTATTCGCCAGTGTATAAAAATAAACCCTGGATGGGCGAAAGGGTACGCTCGTAAAGGTGCCGCCTTGCATGGTCAACGAAAGTATGACGAAGGCATCGCGGCTTATGAGGCGGGTATCCGTCTCGAGGATACTCCTGCTCTGAGGAAAGGACTTCAAGAAATCCAGGACGCGAAATGTATGTCTACTCTGTCCGCGTTACGTCGCGCCTAACCAGTCCTAATTTACCGAAACAGCTATGGAAGAGAAACAAGACGGAGGCTTCGGTCTTGGGAAGCTCTTCGCTGACCCTAACTTCATCGGAAAACTGGCTACAAACCCTCGCACCCAGAAACATCTCGCCGACCCGGCATTCATGCAGAAGCTCAAGATTATCCAACAAAATCCAAATCTCGCACAGAGTATGCTTAACTCGGATCCTCGTATGATTGACGTCCTCGGTGCTCTCATGGGTCTTGACATGCAAGGCTTCTCGAGAGAAGAGGGCTCTGACGAGTTGCCTCCTGGTGTGCAGAGAGCCGATGCAACGCCAGAACCCTCGAGTCGACCAGCAGCGCCCGCGGCATCATCCTCAGCACCCAAGACAGAAACCCCAACGCCTTCTTCGTCCAAGGTCGAGGAAGCTGCAGATGTGGAGATGGAGGAGGTAGACGACGATGATGCCAAGGCGAAGAAGGATGCTGAGGCTGAGAAAGCAGAGGGTGCTATAGCTTACAAGGCAAAGGATTTCGCCGCGGCAGCCTCTCATTTCTCCAAAGCATGGGATCTCTGGCCAAAAGATATTACATTCCTGACGAATTTGGGAGGTATGATATTCCTGACTTTGTGAAGAATCAATGCTAAAGCAATTTATCATTCCAGCTGTCTACTTTGAGGAAGGCGACTACGACAAGTGTATCGAGACCTGTGAGAAGGCTATCGACGAGGGTCGTTCGGTCAGTTCGTTTTGCCACCAGCGGTTGACAGCTATACTCACATCGTGCCCTGGACAGCTACGAGCAGACTATAAGCTCATTGCGAAGGCTCTCGGACGCATTGGTAGTGCATTTGCGAGGAAGAACGATCTCAAGGATGCAATCAAGTACTACCAGAAGTCTCTCACAGAGCACCGTACAGCTGACATCCTCAACAAGCTTCGCGAGGCTGAGCGTCAGGAGGCCGAAGCTGCACGTCTCGCCTACATCGACCCGGAGAAGGCATCCCAGGCACGCGAGGAGGGTAACGCGTTCTTCAAGGCGGGTGACTTTGCAGGAGCGGTGAAAGCATACACGGAGGCGATCAAGCGTGATCCCAAGGATCCCCGTAGCTATAACAATCGTGCAAACGCATACACGAAGCTCGCGGCGCTCCCGGAAGCACTCAAGGACGCTGACGAGGCTATCAAGGTCGATCCTAAATTCCTCAAGGCGTGGATTCGGAAGGGTTCAGTACTCTTTGCTATGCGTGACTACACGAAGGCTTTGCAAGTCATGGAGGAGGCAACGGATGCTGACGAAGACCACAAGCATCGAAAGGAGATTCAGGATCTCGTGACGAAGTGCCAGCAGGCTTTGTACAGCCAGCGGGACGGTGAGAGTGAAGAAGAGACGCTGCAGAGGGCGATGCGTGATCCTGAGATTGCGGTATGTTCACAATAGCATACATGTTGTCGAGTTTTCTCATACCCTCTCTTCGCGCAGAAAATCATGGGTGACCCGATCATGCAGTCCATCCTCCAGCAAGCACAATCGAATCCGGCCGCGCTCCAAGATCACATGAAGAACCCAGCGGTTCGTCAGAACATTATGAAGCTCATCAACGCCGGTATCATCAAGACCCGATAGAGCTCGAACATCGTCCTTTTAATTCTTGAAGTGGAATATTTCGGTTTGCAGGGCGTGATTTTTGTGCTCAAATACACTGTATCTGTATTATTACCTCGATGCTACTTTGTTATTGTATCAACACTTCTCCGACATTCCACATTGTTAAGGCGACGACCACGAATAATCCTTGAATTCCTTGAGGTGTTCCAACACTCTCTCCTCGCTCTTCCTCCGCACGCTGTCGGGATCATCGCTAGCCGATTTCAACTCTCTCCATGCCCTCATAGTCTGGTGGACTTCTGATAACTTGCTCAGTCCCACAACAGTCGGCAGTTCAAGCTTCCTTGCCTCGCGATACGCGTACCCCAGTGCCAAATTTACTAGACCACCTTCGCAGTCGTTCGCGTCGCATATGGCACTGGCTTCTCGAATAGCACTCATGATCGCATGTGGAGCGGGGTGCCACGGCGGAGGCGATGGTGTGAGGAGCCCCATGTTGAGTGGCGAAGCAGTAATTAGCTGCGAGATCTTGGCTCGGTCGCGGAAGTAAGGTAAGAAGGTGGCGAAGGAGCTATTTTGTAGGTTCAGATGAGAGTAGCTCATGAGAACATCGATCGGCTCGTATGGCTCGGTGTGGAGAACAAGCAGCGAGAGACGGAGCAAGACAGGTAAAGGATAGCCTAACGCGTGGAATGTGAGTCACCCACTGCACATAGGCAGTAGCACGAAAGCACTTGCCTGAAAATCCGATGTTCTTGATGATTCCTTCTTGCTTCATTTTCCTGAGCTCTGCGATAGCGTCAAGGATAACACGGTCGCCATCGCCCCACACCTTGGCCTCTTTTCCAACAGCGATCCCGTACTCTTTAGCATCAGTGGTCAGCGCTGACTCGTGGTGTCCAGCAGACCGCGGTTGGACAGAAGTGCAGACAAATTCGACATCGTGAAGGTAAACCGCATCGAGGTAAGTGGTGTTCAGCCTAGCCAAACTGCGTTGCACACTCTTGCGAATGGTCGCCGGCGAATAATCAAAGTCCTGAGGTTTTACGCCATAGCGTCCGCATTTTGTCAGCTGGAAGAACCAGCGTAATCTCAACGCCAATTTGCGGAAGGTAAACTGGACGCGATCTCACCAGCTTATACGACTCACGCGGGAACTCTGGCGCGAGAGTCTTCAATGCTGTACCAAGCACTATTTCAGAAGGACCGTAATACGCCGACGTGTCGAACGCCTTCAAGCCATATCTGATCTAGTCATTAACAACTGTATCACGCATTGCATGCAACGTACCGCAGCGCAAGTCTCACTGTTCGAAGTGGAATAGTACTTGAGAGGTGTTCGGATGCATTGTACTGATTAGAAAAGGCTGCAGCACCGAAAATTAGTTCAGGTAGACGCATTGAGCCTGTCTCGCCCTGCCAAAGCGAAGTTAAACGAAATCATCAACGAAGCATCCAGCTTACGGGTATAACTCCGCTGATGGGACAATCTTCATCGGTGTCAGGTATATCAGGCAGCGGTGGGAGATCATGCACGGGTTGTGGTGAGGTAAGAGACACAACCATTGTAGCGAAAGGGTAAGAAGAGGGCGGTGTTGGTTTCAGCGAAGAAGCGTAAAGACCCTGCTAGTCACCACACAAGGTGCCGGGCCGGGAATCGGGTCACATATTGATCACGCGGTAGGGTGTGTTGGTAGCATTAGAGAAAAGGAAAAAGTCATTTCATTGAAGACGGTAGGCAGTACCGGACAGGGCAAATAGGAAGAGCGCGCGGTCAAGGCCATTGAACTATGTCTGCTCTTACAGCTTCTTACGCTCCCATCTGAGCGGATATGTGATCAAACAAGAATAAAACCCGTGGAAAGGTTGAGCACGCACCCTTTGTCGAATGTCTGGTTCACAGTGAGCAGCTTTGTTCCCTCATTAGGCTTGATGTCGTTCCAGGGAGTAGGGTTGTCCTTTGTCCACACAACTTGAGGCAAAATTAGTGAACAAGTGACCGTGAATTGGAAAGGCTCATGCTACGCACCAGCTGGCCCGCGAGCAAGTCTGACCAGATACCACCCTGCTCCAACCACGACAGCGCCGACAACGGCGTAACTGAGAGTCGAACAGAGTCAATGAGTGACTTTTCCACAGCTTCTCGGTGCGAGCTCACATCGGTGTAGCCTGTTACAAGTTGTCAGTTCATACGTTGCACGTTTGCGGACGCATGCCGTAGTCCATGCTACATACCTCCACGGCAAACCAGTTCTTCATGAAACCTCTGCGGAATGGTGGCGCCATAGCAGTAGGAAGTGAGTGAGTTCAGTTGGTCGAGAAGGGCGAATTTCGGGGTCGCGCTACAGGCCGCGCCCCGCCTATTTTCCCACGGTTCCGTGACCGCACGAATGCGATCAAAACACGTCTAGCCGCATACGGACATAGCGGTTCTGCAAGCACCACTAAGTAGTCAATCATTCAATGAGAAAACCGTAAGTAGTGCCTGATCTGGAGCAGCGGCGTTATACGCAGCGGTGAATATAATTCAGGACATTCTACAAGACATAGCAGCTAGATCTCTGTAGTTGAGCGTAAGCAGCAATTTTGTTGACGCAGCCCCTCGTCGGAACCTGCCCAGAGCCTCCGTGTCTCGTAGAAGAGGTAGGGTTGCCATCTAAGCATACGTCATGGAATATACGTACACGTAGCCGTTTACGAACGCCGACTGAGCCGCTGCATGCGTTTCATGCGACTAGAAATCTCCGCGCGAAGGTCGTTTTGCAAGGCCTGTGTGCGCGGAGGAATATCCTCTTGTGAAGACGCAGCAACCAGCACTTGGTCAATGACGGTATAGGGAAGCCATGTGGAGGATGGAGATCTGGGTTCTTCTTGCGCAAGCCGTGCATCATCCTACCAGAACAACGTGTGTTAGAACATAAGGGTTACTGAAGGGTATGAAAACCTCTGACCTTACGAAGTATCGCCAAGGTGTACTCAAGCGCCGACTCCAGGACTTCATATCGTAGATAAGTGCGTATAAGGTATTCAGGGTGCTGTTCCTGTGAACTCTTGTCAGCGCCCATAACATACGTAAAAGCTCACGCCGCTTGCCTCCAATGAAGAGATGAGCCACGGTGGGGGCGACGACGATCTGTCGAAACTTAACACCGTCTCAAGCGTCACTTTGTTGTACGCAAAGCTTGACGGTGGTCCATCGTGACGTTCTAGAGCTTGTCGCAGATATCTCCACGCACGATCTGCGGCTGTACCTGGCCAAGATGATATTCTATCCGTTAGTAGCCAGTCGGAGGTATTTTCATCACTGAGATGTATATGACGCATCAGCATTAGGTCAATATAGAGGACAATGTACCCACAACGCCAGATCAGGGTTTCTCGCAAGTCGCAGGCACTGTGTCGTCAGCAGCCCGAAAAGCTCACTCATGTCGACGTCCAGACTCTTAGCAGTATCGATCGCCATGTCGAATTTGTTTAGCTGCGCTAGCTTGCGCACCACAGTTGAAGGCGAGCGCAGCAATTCTGCATGGAAAGGAACCGATGAGCAAGTTGCATTTGGGTACTAGTCCAACCTCACCTTTTGAAGAAAGAAGTCGATGATCTTGCTGCAGTAGTTCCAACTGTGCAGCGAGAAGGGCATATTCGTAGAGGATGTCCCGCAGCTCAACCACTTCTGCGTCGCGCTTGCCGCTTGTATACTTCGATTCTGGGATGTGCTTCGACAATTTGCGTCGTTTTCGCGGCTGTAACTGGGTGAATCAGTCCAGGGACTAGACTTGCGACTTGCATGCACACACCTCATGGAGAGAATCTGGGGTGGCAGGGAGTACGAACCAAGCATTCTTTTGATCGATGAGTGACAATGCGTTGATGCTGACAACATATGCCTCAAGTTGTAGCTGCGCAAGCTTGATGTATTCTTCGGGATTGTTTTGGCCCAACACCGCGAACTTTCGCGCCCTTTGGTACATCGTTGACGCGGCTGATGTTCGGTAGTTAGAGTGTCACACGACATAGAAAACAAACCAACATACCGTTTCGATAGTCCCCTCTGGAAGTATACCATGTGTACAGAATTCTTGAATAGAAGGGTCTGATCTGTGGGTCGGCGTTGCGGGCTTTGAAAGACAGCGCGTGCTCAACTTCATCGACAATGCCTGCAAAGTTATACGACATCAGACGATCCACAGCGTGTTCTTCACACATTCTGTAGACCAGCGAGCTGACACAATCACGCCTCCTGCACAAAAGGTCAGCGCACTTCGAGAACCGAGACTTATCAAGACTCACAACTTCTCATAGGGCGTTGACATCAAAGCTCCATAAGCATCGTCGTAAAGCCCTGATTCCGTGAGCCCCTTGATGACAATCTGCCACAACATACTGGTGTTCACATCGACCGGCGCAGTTGATATCGCATGTTGTGAAAACACAAGCTCATACCCGGTAACAGACACAGCCCTGAAAAGGGCAGCAGCGTGCAGGTAAAAGCCGAACTGCGAATCGAAAAGCTCCGCGCCTGGCAGCACAGCAGCTAGCGCATCACGATCTTCGTGTGAAATATTGCTGTCAGGACCTGGGCCATCACGGGAAGAAAGAACTCAGCGTTGTGGAGACATACGACATCAGTGCACTCACCAAAGCTGCCCGCCAACGTTTCCAAGGCTGCGGCAGCGTCTTCGTAGCGGCTCTCGTCTAACCAAACTCTGAGCAAGACATAGCTCATCGCTGGCGTCCGAGGCAGCCAGGCCAGAACCTCCCTGGCAGAGTCGCGATACCCAAGGAGGCGAAGATTCTCGCAGAACATTACTTCGTACTTGGTTGCATGAGCTGGTGAGAGGGACTGTAATAGGCCGGTAGAGTCGAGGAAATGATGCGCAGCAGAGGGCAAGCCGCTCTGTGTCCCGAACTGGGTAAGCAACCGGTGCAACAGCGAGTAGGACGGCTCATGCCGAGTTCTACCCGCTGAAACGTTCATGCTACGCATTTTGGCGACCATATCGTCTTCGGCGCCAATATCTTGGACGTGGGGTATACCTGGGCCGGCCGGTTGGCGAGCCGTGTAGCGGAGCAACGCTATTCCTCGATAGACAACAAAGACCTCCGCTAGCAGCGAAGGATCCCATTGTGGGACATCGTCGGGAAGGAAGAAGAGTAGCGTGATCAGAGCCAACGCAAGATCGTACCTTGCATTCACCGAGAAAGTCACATAGCTTGCGGTCAGTGCCCCGCTGAGCACTCCGTTGACCGCAGGCAAGAGCAGCTCAACCTCCTCTTCTTCGCGCTTGACATCTTTGTCGAAGGCGCCGATGATATCCAGAACCAGACGCGTCGCGTCCTCTAGATGCCCGATGCTCTGGAGGCGGCCTACCATCCAACTTTCGAAGCCCTCGTCGATCTGGCTTCTAAGGTCCAGACGCAGGGCAGTGTCTTGAATAATGTCGGCGTAGGGAAAGGCGATCTCTTGTCGGACAATGTCCACAAGGCGCGTCTCTGTCACCAGCATTGTACGGGGACCCAACTTTGCTCGTAACGACCACAATATCTCGAGAAGACCGAATTGAGGCTCAATAGGGTCGTGCCTCGGCTGGGACAAGACGCGATGCAGGCGAAGAGAGAGATCCTCCCCTACCAAGGATCCAATCCGCTCTCTTTCCACGATCATAACATCGCCCTTGGAATCAGCAATGCCAATGGCCAATGGCCACCGAGCGCTGCGCTCAATCTCACGACATCGAGCTACAAAACCTTCCCAGTCTCGCTTTAGGGCGTTCCAATAGTTGTCGTACATCGGGGCACCCGTCCGAGGATCCTTGCTGAGCTGCACCGTACATCCCACAACGCTCGCAATGGCTTCGGCGGACGTGGCGTACGGTAGAAGAAGCTGCGGCGCAGAATTTCCTGGGAGAGACAGGCATGCGTCGATATAATGTGTGATAGCGGTCTGTAGGGTCCATGAGGAAAATACACCTGGCCGCATGACGGCTTCGAAGAACTTGTCTGCCAAAGACCCTGGGGAAAGTAGTAGTTCGTCAAGGTAGGCTGGGGTGAGTTCAGATTCTGGAGGATAATATGCACAAAACCAGCCGTCGTCGGATAAGTCGCCAGATATCCGTAGCTTGTCCACTACCGACTGCCCTGTCTTATCCCAGAGGGTGTATAGCCAACCAGGAGTTACAGCAAAGTCTTGCAAATGGCTGTGTACAGTGTGGCTCGAACATTCGAATTCTTTCACGAGCACCAGCCGATCATGAGCCGTGGTAAAGAGAGAGAAGTAACCACCGGATACCGGAGACGTCTCGGTGGGAATGAAAACGAGCAGGTGAGGATGTTCGGACCATTGCGGAGTGAAAATGCGCAATAACCGTTGAGGTGCTTCATGAAGCAGTGTAGATGTTTTTGTCGAAGGAGGGAGGGATGAAGCACGTGTTGCCGCATTTCTTGATGACGGAAGAGCGGATAGCGCTTTCTCATACAGGCAGCCACCAACGGGATTCCAAAGACGAATCGTTCGATCACGCGAAATTGTCCAGAGGTGACCAATGTCTGTCGGCTGTGGATGCGACGCTACTGAAACGATTGCCGACCCTCCTGGGACGGAGGACTGTAGAAAGGAGGTGAGGGAGTTCAGGAAGGATCCACGGTATAACGTATGTTCCGACCACTGATCTACCGCAGCACCTATGAGTTAAAATAGCTGCGAAGCTGTAGAAATTTGCGCGTACCATCTTCGTCGCCTTGTCCAAGTTGCTCCGCCTCCAATCGAACAATGGAACCATCTGCATTTGCCAGGGCCACTGAATGGATACTCTGAACATGTGCTATCACACCAGTAGTGTCCGCCTTTAGTTTACCAACGGTGTATTCGCGAATAGAGATGTAGGGGATTACAGCTGCTTGCCATAGTGGCGCTGTGTCAGGTATTGGCACCACAACGCGGAAGAGAGACCCAATTGCTGTCAATGCAATAACGTGTAGCTGCTGGTCAAGGCTCATCATGACGGCAGGGTTTGGAAGAATGGCGGCGGGAAATATGAATCGCAAGGGCGGTGCATCGGTTGAGAGGGATACAAGCTCTAGAATCTGGCCGTCATGAATGACTCGCAGCAGAATGGTTCCGGTGGCTTCTGAGTTGAATGTCTCTGCGTAAATAGCGTGTTCAGAATCGGATGCAGGTGGAAGAGGGACATCGGTTCGTTTGGTGTTGACCACCAGACTGAGCGTGTGCGCGTAAGGAAAGAGAGAAGATATTTGAGCAGCAACCAGGATGTTTGGCTCCATATTAGTCGACGAGTGCTGCAGAATGGTGTCGTAGGTGACCCGAGCTGTATAGCCTTACGGTTTCAAAGCTGAGGCTGGGGTTGAACCAACCATTGGCCGCGCTCTGTATGCATAGGCCGCTGTGACCGACGCGACTGCTTGTAACGTGACTAGTGACAAAACGTGTCACCGCCGAGCTGTGACGTCTGACGCTGGCAGCCGCTCCGCGACCTCAGATACAGATTGATCATTGACCGCGACCATCCTCCACCAGACGCAACTTGGAACTGTCGACGCTACTTATAGCAGCACTTCCTGTCAGGCCTTGAGCCATTCTCACCTTCTGTTGTCGATGCAAGGTATCTATCAATATAACCTGTTCTAAACTATGAGGCTCACGTATGCACTACAACGATACAAGAAGGACCCTCGAAGCTGCACCTTTTCATGACGTTCGCGCTATCTGCCATCATTGCTCTGCGGCTGAGAAGTGACCCCGATGAGCCTGCGTAAAATGGCATGTTCGAGAGGCGCTTTACACCTCGGTCTCCAGATAGACGAGTACGTGGATCCTCTCTAGCTGCAGCATAATGAAGCATCATTGCTTTCATCTGTGGGCTGTAAAGTCACAGAAGGTCACTGGGCGTTGCGCTGCAGAATGCAGAATGCAGAATGCAGAATGGATCTACCTCGGTGCCATATACAGACGGGTCTAGACATTGCCCGTCCTGCGCTGGTAAGTGGTGATGTGCATCTCCCCATCGCAGCGTTCGTGAGATATTATTGATACAACTGAATAGAATTCCATAAGGTCCAAACCTTCAGACTTTCCTCGATCTGCATAAGCGAATCTGGTGGATGAGTAACTGTGCGTATTGTGGCCATTTGTCGTAATCTCACACACAACGTTCAATTTCAACCTTCTGTCAACGAGCTCTCCTTCAAGTGTTTAATGTCAGTCTTCCGCGCGAAACAGCCTACATCTGGACATAACCGAGGCGCTTGAATGGTCGATCTGCGCACAGCTTGGCCAGCCGAGAACTTCAGACGTTGCCCCATCGTATGTTGCATACATGCATGATGTCAGCCTGGTCTGGAATTCCGGTGGGCCAGCTCGACTGCGTTTCCGATTTTAAAGGCGCTTTACTGGATGAATCACATAATGGCTGGCCTCGTGGAAGATGTGCGCCGTGCTTGCTACTATGAGCCCTGACAGTGAGATGATCTCCCCAAGTCGCGCGATTCACCCCTTCATCTTGCCCCTCACGATGGCCGGTGCGTATTACACAGGTCGATGGGTGGGGGGGTGGGGGGGGGGGTTCATTTCGGTCAGTAATCGTCTTCCTTGGTCAATATGGGCGGCCGAAAAGCAGTCTCATTATCAGGACTATTACCGGTGTTTCGTCCTCAGGGTCAGCAGCACTGGAACAATGCTAGTGTGAATGACTTCGGCCATGCCGTTCGAGCATTGAAGCTAATCTGCCCCAGCAAACACTCGCGGAGTCGTGTCTCGTGGTGTCTCGGGTCAGCGTTGGCGAAGTGCAGGTCGCACGGCCCGCATATTTTAGCCTCTGCTGAGACATCAGCGTAGTATGGCTTGGGCTGCCCGTAATGGACGTCTCATCTCTTGCAGGGAGGATAAAATTGGCGTGATTCGTGTTTTCAACATACTTTGCAGCTTCAGCGTAACCCTTGATTTGGTGTGTTCTCCCGCGACACTACAGTTTTAGTTACCTCACCTTCACCAACATTAATAGACAAACTCAGTCATGATACGGGCCGGTTCCTCTGCGGCGGGCTACAGGGGTCGAGCTTCTCTATGAGCTGGCTCATGGCCGACCCTACAACGGTGCAAAGCACGCTGCATTTGGCACTGAACTGTTTCTCGATGGGACGCGAGCATCATTGTCGAGTTCGCCTGATGCTGGGGCGATTCTGGGGGCTGGAACCGAAAAACTTGGTATGTCACATCACATTTCTTTCCAGAGGGGACGTCAGTCTGATACGTGTGGTACATACTCACCTCGTGCAAGATCGCCCTCAATTATGCATGTTTATCCATTCGTACGAATCCGCCAGTATATCGCCACATTCCCATGTGGTACCAAGGATATAAGGGATTGGGAGTGAAGGAGCCATCCAACATCAACTGCTCAGTGACCCGACTTGAAGTCGCTCACCTCTCTTCTCACTCAACCTACAGCCGTTTAATCCACTTCAATTCCTAAACCTCGTTCTCCAGTGAGCCAGAGCCATCTTGCACGACGGGGCTGCGCTAACTTGTTCGAGATTAGTATGGACCAGCTCCAACCATTCGATGCCCTCGTCATCCCTTCCGACGACCGTGGCCCGCACTTAGTGAGGCTCATGACGAGCCCGATGAATCTCCAATCAACCGACGAACCGTATCGCTGCGGCAGGATGCCCCATCCAGAGGTATTCATGGACTACATCGCTGAAGGCATGGGACCGGGTGCATGGTCGTTTCATGTGCGTTTATCTCTCGGGTGTGCAAAAATGGCTGTAGCCGACTCTCATGCCTAACCCATCTATCGTAGCTGGTCGAAGCACTCGATTGCATGACGAAGAAGTTCGCTACACCCTACATAATCTTCTACCCGACCATATCCCGTGATGGCATGCCCTTCCCTGTCAACAAATTCGTCCGCGACACACAAGGCAGGCTTTACAGTGAGCCCAAGGCATGGCGGGGCAACCTCGTCGTAGTCAAATACCGCGATGCGCAGTATTCGGCCATGACGAATATCTCCATGGCAGATTTTCCCATTCTGAAGAATTACCTGTCCACTCACCGCCCTCGAAACAACTGAGGCAGGTACGCCAATCAGTTCGTGGTTTTCCCACTGGTAACATGACTCTGATCTGTTTGAGTAGACTAGTTCTCACAGCAGACCGGTTTTGTAGTATCGAGAAGTTAGCCGTATCGAAGCAATGGGACCATGGTTTCGCAGATCTCCAGTACAACACACTATTTACGATAGGCTGAGGTTGTAATTACAGGATAAGCACACAAACATATTTAAATCATACAGAGATCTATACGTGAACCGCCGTCCTGGGTTAGAGTTCGTCATGCTGCTTCACCTCCTTTTTCAACTGTTCTTTCGCTCTCTTCGGGTCACAAGGCTCGGGTACCGCAGAGAAGGGATCGATTGGCTCATGTAAGACCTTGCCGACTTGCTTGTACTTCTGTGAAGTGCTGAAGAACTTCTTCCAATGCTCCAAGCTCTGCGAGAGATAGTAAACCACGATAGTCGAATAAGATGTTGAGAGTAACAGCAACTTACCGCTCTCTCTCTTTCGGTCAAATCTCTGATGTCATGAGTACGGTGCGTGGCAAAGCACCCAGTCGCAAATGCTCGCGCGGCATCACGCCCAGCCCTGCACAGGCAATATGTCAATCGAGCCGCACAAACAGGCGACTTGAAGAAGAACCGTACATGAAATGATAGGAGCCTCCAGGACCGTAGGATTGGGGGTTTGCAGACACATCATAGACGTCTCCGTCTATCTGTGTCATAACCACGAGTCAGAAAACCAAACATTCAGCCGTTCACGGAGCCACTCACAGCGATGTAGATAGGGCGACCTGGAGTGTCCCCTGTGAACGCGGACAAGGTGCGTTCAGAGAACAAACGTTGATCAGTCGTCTGCGAATGTTTTTGCGTCGTCAGCGGTAGGCGCGTCACGCATAAATTGGCATATTACCGGGATCCACGACACGAGCTTGGTCTGGAAGCCTGACTCCCACATATAGCTTCCGGTGAAGAACTTGCCAGCGAGGACCACGATAGCAAGAAAGACCACTATGAACTGAAGGAGGCCCACGCAGCCGACTTCACGTTCCGCCGAGGGATCAGGTTCCTCAGGTCCGACTTCCTCTCCGCGAGCCAATTTCAGCTCTCGCTCCTCCTTGCGCTTCAGCCAGTCTTCATGTGCCTTCTCGCGCTCCTCACGATACTTGGCGTAGCTAATACATACAAATGTAAGACGTCAATGTGTGCTCATAAGATTACTTTCGCGGCGCCCTTACTGGAGGAACGGACGATTGGCTTGCTTCGTGGACACCTCGTGGTCTTCTTTGGTCGGATCCTGCACCTTCGGGTAGTTGTCCTTCAAGGGGAACTCCGCCCACGGCGACCCAGGCAGAGAAGCTGCCGAGCCAGATGTCTTGCCAGGCGTCCCCGGAGCACCGTTAGCGGGGATGCCTGACGGAAGGTTTGTGAGATTGCTTGGACGTTGTCGTACCCGTTTCCCTTTGCCGTCGCCTTCAGGGTTGAGTATCCACGACATGATAGTTGTGGTTGGGGTGAGAGAAGTGGTACACCTTTAACTTGACCGTGGTTATCAGGCACATGCATCACGTGCTGCTCCATCGGGGAAGCCACGTCAACGCCATCTGAGACTGCCCGCCATGAGAAACATTCACCGATAACAGTCGCAATGTGTGTGCACAGCACTTAGAGATATACAGGATGTGAGACAAGCTGAGTATTAATGATACCGTTCCCTAATAGAATACGAGGGAGATGTAAGGTAATCGTGTAAGTAGTACAAGTGTAGTGAAATACTGTGCGAGAGAAGAGGATGATGCGTGTGAAATGGATCTTCAAGAGGCAGAATGCAATGGCCACCAAGTCAGGTCTACGACGTAACGGGGCACAAAGTCTGATTAATGCAAATGTAGGAAACCCCCAGGGCAATGAAAAGAGGATAGCGAAGGGAGAAAAGTTGCAGACCGGAGATGAGATCGACGAGACGCCAGGGCATGTGACGGGATTGTTGAGGAACGAGCGACGAGGCATAGAGCATACATGGCCAACGACGACCGAGCGACATAAGCATAGTGATAGATGACTGGCAGTTAGATGAGGAGACTATTCTGGTCGCGTGAGGTCGTGCGCGATTTCAGTGCTCTTGAGGTCGCATCATGTGTGCCATTGCGCGTTGCGAGACAGTCACGTAGGCTCCGCCGACCTCCTCGTCATTAAGACCAGGAGGAACAGAAGGCGTAGTCGTCGTGGAGGGCAGCTCGCTCAGCGTGTCGTCGTCGTCGTACAGGTCAATGTTCAAGGCCAGGAATCGCGGTGTCTTGATGAACTATTGGGAGATGGAGATGTGAGCGGAATTTCTCATGAATACAACAACCATGCTTACCTTCGGTACAGAGTCCGTGGCCATTAGCCTAAAGACATGCGTCTGAATACGTTCGTACAGGCGGATCATAGCCTGCAACTGGGTCGCGTTAAATCCGTTCGCTTGCTCGAGCTCCACGCGGCCCTGGAATGCCTTGCCAGTGAGTCCGGTGATGAGATCGCTGACGTACACCGAAAGCTCGCTTCGTAACCCGTGGTCAATGTTCAGCTCACACTGACTTGACGGGGCCAAGTAGGTGTTGTAAATGCCTACGGCGGTTTGCACCAGAGCTTCGTGGTGTCGCTCCATGGCGGCTTGCCCAGGAGTGACCTTCCCGCGACCACTCGGAGCAGCTACAGCACTGGAGGTGATGTTGAACTTGCGCTTGAAGTCCTGAACGTCCAGATAGAACGACAAGTTCTCCTCACAATAGTTCTGACGAAGGTATTCGCGGAACAGCTGGCGCAACCGCGGCTCATCGATAATGTGTTTCAGGCGCTCCGTGTTGTTCTCTCTCCGCGACCGCCTATCTCCCTCCTGAAGGTTTTTCTCCGTCATCGAAATACGGCGGTGAAGCTTGGAATCAGGTGCCGCCTTAGCGTCTCCGGAACCATCTTTAGTCGAAACGTCGTCTGACGAACGCGCAACGGTAGACAGGGCCGTGGTAGAACTGCTTGGAGATTCGCGATGGTCGCCTTGATGATCCCAGCGGGCCAATCTCCTACCTTCATCTGTAATCTTGTATATCGCTTTGTTCGTGCAGCGGAACTCGCCATGTTGCTACGGAAAATGTTGGTGAGAATAGCTACGTAGCAAAGATGGATAACGTACTGCGATTGTCGAATTTGGGCCGCCAGGCGCACCACGTACGGTGAAAATGATCGCCGAATCGTTGTTTCGCCTCTTGTCGCTGACCAAGGTAATCAAACCGTAGCGAACGAATTGCGCAGCCATCTCTGCGGCCTCCTCCCTTCCGATGACGGACGTGAAGTCGCACAGCCACTCCAAACCAGACACAGCTGAGAAGCAGTATTTGTGCGTGCTACCGGCCCTGCCCACTGTTCCCTTCTCGACAACGTCCATCAGAGCGACTCCATTCGAGCGTTCGTTGTACTTGTCGAACACGTTGAGGCTGTCGAAGTTAACGGGCGGATAGTTCGGCTGACGCCCGACAAAACGACGGAAGACAGCCGTGACGACGCCAGACGATACAATGATCTCGTCGTCCGCAGACCGCCGCTCGAGATGAAGTAGCTTCATGCAGATGGGCTGCGTCTGGAAAACACGTACGAGGTCATCATCACCGCTCATACAGTTTTTGCTCATAAACCTCTCCAGCACGTGAAGGCCTTTGGGTGTCAGGCTGTACACGCCTCTCTCCTTGAACAAGCTAGATCCAGGATCAGCCAGATTCTCTATCAGTCGTGCGTCCATGAAGTGCTGGCACATTGCCTTGGCCATCTCTCTCGACATAGAGAACGTGGTGGTGGTCGTCGTTGTCACTATCCTGGTGGGTTCTCGAGGATCCGGTCCGCGATTGGATTGTGAAAACTTGAGGTGGTTCAGGTTACGTGCAGCATCGTCGCTGGAATAAGAGGTGCGTTCGGATACGAGCCACAGGTACAGAAGCGGGGGGACACTCACGTCAAGAATGAATTAGGAAAATTACGGAAAAATTGCCTGTTCGTCTGCAGAGTCATTGTCGTGATCAAGGTAGCAAAAAGATCCAGAGTGTCCTGCGGTTGTGGAGTTAGAACAAAAAAGTGGAGGAAAGAGGATGATTGCACACCTTGAGGAAAGGTCGCCCTCGCTTGGTCGTCTTCATCAGGTGCGATGCCCCTGCTCCTCCTGCACCTCCATCTTGGTGAGCCATGGGTAGTATACCAGCAGAGAGCCTGAGTGAAGGAAATAATGCGAGTGAGAGGCGGAAATTAGGAAAAAGAGAATGGATAGGTGGTGTACGAGAGGAAGAACAGGCACGGCAAAGAAGACGTGAGCATCTTACTATGACTCTGTACCATGTCAAACTAATACCACACATTGTTTAGGATCCTGCAGGTGTGCAGGCGCTTTTAGACCAGCTACGGTCATCTCAGGCGTGGCAGCAAACAATCACTGGCACTGCTGCATCAACACCTGGTGGTATGCTGGCGACACATCGTCGATATTACAACATACCATATGATTACCTATTCAGGCCTAGAACAACCATATACAGTCCCGCAGGAAACTAATACCCATCCTGCAGACGGTAGCACAACCTCGGCCACTGTTGCCTCGCTGCTATCGCAACTGCAGGCTGCGTCATCGCACACGCCAGTGCAGTGCATCCAAGACTCCTACACAGCCGTCGGAGGGACTTCAACATTCGTCGAAACTCCAGTCCTCCCCTCGCTATTACTTCCGGCATCGCGTGCTGCAGATCTCCGCTCCTGTACATTCCAACAGGCACTTCCACACATCTCCCATCTTTCTCAGGACGTTTACGTTGTGGACCAAATACGCAATGTGAGTCACCTTTCGGGCAGTTCTCTCCGGTGATCAAACCGGGCGGAAATTTCAGATCAAGCAGGAGCAAGCACGGTTGGAAAGCCGTCTATGGGCAGACAGGGAGGCGATACAGCGGAAGCACGAAGAGCGAGTACAACGCGCACGGAAAAAGTGAGGATCCTGCGTAAATCGCGACATCCTTCCAATGCTTCAAGTGCTAATCTGCACTCTTGTGCTGGCAGGGCGAACCTGATTGGCGCGGAGCTGACCCAGTTTGAGGCAAACGTACGTTTTTCTGTGATCTCATAAAGTGTTCATTTTCGGACGGTGCCTCAGCTGATATGTGGGCTCGGACAAGCAGAGCATGACCGATAGTTTCAGGCGAGAACTACAGAGGTTTGACGCGGAACGCGTCCTTCCTGCGTGGGATGGTCTTGTAGCAAGGCAGCAAACCACGCTGGAATCCCTTGGGGTTCCTACCATGTATCCTTCCGCTTCCTCGGAGGAAATACAAGTACGGTTCATATTGTGACCCAGTGCGCACGAAGGCTGACACGAGCTCTCTTAGAAGCAGCAAAGAGTTCTCCGAGTTCTGGAAAGTGCCATCGAGTGAGCGTGTACTGTATGTGGTGCCCCAATTTTTGTTGCACCCATGTCTCGGATGTGAGTGTACTGCGTAGGGTTGTGATCGCCATCGACGCCGCCTGCATCACAGTTCACCGCATTATACGTGTTATTGAGGGCGATGAAATCAATGTCGATCATTTCATTGCCTCCCGCGAGCCTGCTAGTGCTGTTTCCGACAAAGACGGTGTTTGCTGCGTTTACGCCATTGTCATACCGCCTCGAGTGTTCGGAGAACGAGCCCGTCGGCTAATATTACGTACCCTCAGTCTGCCGTTAAATTTTCAGGAAAAGCTGAGGACAAGTACTGTACTGACCCCAGAGTCAATGTCTGCGAACGATATTGACAATGAGCTAGCCAGCTTTGTGCTCTCTAACGCGGAGGCAGATTTAGTCTTATTGTGAGCTGTGATCGAGGAGAGCGTACTTGACCGTTTAGAGTGAGGGGCCGAGAGTAACTTAGACGCGGTCTCAGGTCGAACGGGACCACTCGGTCAGCGAACTGACTTTATGCAGCCCTGAATGTGCTATTCTGCTCTTTGGCATCGACCTCCCATGCTCCCTCCTCCTGCGTGCTCTTGCCGTTAGCTCTCTGTGTCCAGTCGTGTCTCCTCCATGCCGTATGTGGACATCGTCTCAAAAGACGACTATGTGTCGCTGTGGTACAAGACCAATACGTGCAACAACAACATCGGCATATTCGACCCAGCAAAGCCCACTCTCGTTCTACTACATCCATGCGGCCTAGATTCCTCTTGGATGCAACCACAGGCGGAGGACCCCCGTCTCTTCAACTCGTACAACATGATCATGTTCGACATGCGAATATCAGGACTGTCAGAGACGCGGTACACTGGCAAATACGACCTCTGGGTGGCTGCAGCCGACTTGGCCCAAGCCTTTTATCACCTACGTCTCCCACCTTCACACCTATTCGCAACGGACGTCTTTACTGGGGCCGTCATGCGCTTCGCTGCCTTGTGAGTGCTTCGTGAACCCAAGTCCGTAACATTCGGCTTACGAAGTCAACAAACCTACAGGTTCCCTGAACTTTGCCTAAGCTTAACTCTGGCAAATGTCACAAATCCGACACCGTGCGTACTTCAGCAAAGACTCTGTATCCCGCTCACCTGAATGCAAACAGATACGTAGTAGAACAGGTGGAGGAATTGAACAATCTCTGGGCCCGAGCGCCAGATCTGGAGACTTTCGAACATGTGTGCAAGGAGATGCTTAAGCTTTATGGTGGACCTGTGAGTCGCAGACTTACCTCTCAGGAAATGTCTCTGCTAATGAAGGAGCAGCACGCACATCCAGATTTACAAGACGAGGTGCGTTGGATGCGCAAGTAACCTATGATGCTTGCTCATGCACACTCGTCACTAAGATCGTAGCGTACTGGGAAGCGTACTTTCCCCCATTCCGACGCGTAAGGTCCAAGATGCAAACAAACGCTATCATAAATGTCTGTCCCATGCTCTGCCATTCACGTCCATTTTCTAACGGATAGTAGGCAGTGCCGTTGACTTCAACCGAGTTAGCTGCAATAACTGCACCTACCCTGATCATCCAAGTCAGAGTATCTTAGTGTTAATTGTAGAGTGTCGCTGACACAGCATACACCCTGCAGGCAGACGATAACCAGACGCACAGTATGGCATGGGCAGAGCAGCTCTCACAGGACATGTCAAACGTTCAGAACGGCGCTACAATCTTCCGAGTGAAAAGTAGGATTGTCCATTACATGCGCGGTTTACCTAGTTTACACATCATACTACAGCGACGGCTGGCTACATCTCAATCATCGGTGCCTCTATCGTCAATCAAGTCCTTTGCAAATTTCTCAGTCGTTTGCCTCGATCAGAAACGCCCTCCAAGCTGCTCCCCGTCAAGGAGCGTTTGGTTGATTTCATGGGCCGAGGACTTGCTCGATTGGCAGAGCTCAAGGACAAGGCGGATTTATTCCTGCGCGACCCATGTTCGCCACTATCCTTCTCCTGCATGTCGGCTGAAGAGGAGAAGCGACAAATGGACGGCATCATTGAATTTGCTAAAGACGCGCGCAAAGCGTTCTCTCCGCTTGGCATAGACGGTCGCCCCATGAGAAAGTCAGTCGCACATGTTCATTACCTAGTCTTTTCGAAGGCGCAGCTGTGAACTCATAAACTATCGTTCGGTTTGTAGGTTCTCCGAGCGTCATGACCACGGCCATTGGTTGAATACGGGCCACGACGGGTACACGAGAACGGGTATGAGCTCATTTTCAACACGTTTGACAACCTCCCCTCCCTTTGTTTCCTGAAACTTGTTTTCCCCTTTCAGATTTCAAGAAAGATCCAGAAGTGGAGAGGAAGAAGCGTTTCAAGGCCGCGGAACGCAAACTACAACCCGACACCGGCGGTCGGACGTCTCCCACAAGCACATCCACCGAGGATCTAAGCTTGCCTGAGCTGCAGATCACTCGACGGAGACAGAAGAACGGGGTCAGCGTCTCTGCCGTGGACAAGCAGAGTGTCAGGGGTGCCATGGGCAAGGTCGTCTCGATCTCAAATGGCGGCGTGTTACCACGGATCATGTAATCTGAGCTGCTTGCTTGAAGACGTCCTTCCAATGATTCGGCAGTTTTAAATCGAGCCTGTCTCTCTTCTGGATAAGTATCATCCATCCGTGTTCCATCATTCGTCCTCCGTCCCATCTTATGATTAATGACTGATTTTATTAGCCGCGGTATCTGTACAGTTCTTCATCTAGTGTTTGTTGTTTGTTGTGGATTTCACACTCTTCTTTACATATACTTTCCCTGTAGCGGCGTCCTGCTCCCCGTGGAGAACGCCCTGCTGTAGTTACTAGAATACTGGGTTTTGGATTATATGCTTTCGTCTTTTCTCTTTCGACCACAAGCCTCGAAATCGTACATATCACATTATTGCTTTTGCTTCCCCAAAAATCTATCTAGCCAACATTTCTATCGAGAACATGGTGTGGACCGTAAAAAACAACTTCCTTCTATCATCCAGGGCGAGCGCGGACTGCACTGAGTATGTAGTCCGAGGAAGCGCATCGTTCCGCACGCCAGGACTTATGTGTACAAACAGAATTTACGGTATGAAAGAAGTTGGAAAAGACGAACCAGACATAGACCGGCGCATTCGTGCGCCCGGCGAGAGAGGTTTACAGGCTACCCTCCGCAATCTTTGCCTTGTAGTAGCGGACCATCTCCTCGAGACCCATTCGAACGGTCCAGCGGGGCTGCCACTGAAGCGTTTCCTTAGCCCTCGTAGTGTCCGGTCGCCTCTTTTGAGGATCATCGGTGGGCATGGGGTTGTTATAAATGATGTTCACGCGACGAGGTTCAACTCCATCCTCTCTCTGCACCTTCTCTACCACCTCACGAACAAGCTCCGCGAATTCACCAATGGTGAATTCGTCGCCGTTGCCGATGTTTACTGGACGAGTTTCGCTCGAGTTCATGAGAGCGATCAAGCCGTCAATGAGATCGTGGATGTACTGGAAGGACCGCGTCTGTTTACCGTCGCCATATACAGTCATATCTTCTCCGCGAAGCGCCTGGACGATGAAGTTAGAGACGACGCGTCCGTCGAACGGATTCACTATGAGTAGATGACAAGTGTAGATGTTTGATCATTAGCGGTTGATCCCTAGTGGCGGCAATCGACTTACTGCGAGGACCTGCAATAAGTGAAAGGTAAGGGATGAATAGTCTGGTTTTGGGATGATCAGCATGGGTTACTGACCGTATGTGTTGAAGATACGTGCTACACGGACATCGACGTTGTCCTGACGATGGAAGCCGTACGTCAAGGTCTCGGCAACACGTTTACCTTCGTCATAGCAAGCTCGAGGTCCGATAGGGTTGACATGTCCCCAACTGGTGTCGGTTCAGTAATGTCTAATTTTAGAAAAATATCAGAGACATACTAGTCTTCGGGTTGAGGATGAACCTCAGGATCGCCGTAAACCTCTGTGTGAATTGTACGTTTGCGAAGGCGTTATATGATGTATGTAATTGTCATACCAGATGTACTCGTGATCAAGAAGCGAGCTTTGGTGCGCTTAGCCAAACCAAGCATGTTGAGCGTGCCCATGAACGAAGTTTTGATAGTTTTCACAGCGTTGAATTGATAGTGAGGCGGGGACGCAGGGCACGCCAGATGGTAAATCTCTTCAAGTATATTTGAGAACCAGAGCAAGACACTGATAAAACACGATGCTCACGATCACACTCAATCATGAACGGCTCGACAACGTCGTGGCGGACCATCTCGAAGTTCGGGTGACCGACCCAATGACTGACAGTAGTCTTCGAGCCGGTGAAGAAATTATCGAGGACGGTCACCTCATGGCCGAGAATCATGAGGCGATCTACGAGGTGAGAGCCGACGAATCCAGCCCCTCCAGTTACCAGAATACGCTTGCGCTGAGGAGCAGGCAAGAGCTTCACAGGCGGGAAGCGGGACAACGTGGTGTACGAAATTGACCCAGTGTCTGGATGGAAGATAGACTTGGACAAATAATCCGTCGAGTCGTCTTCTCCGTCAAGATTCTTTAAAGAGGAGGTGGACGTGCTGGTCTTGACGTAGTGCGCCCTCAGGTACAGCGAGCGGAGGACATCGAGAGGAACTTCGCAGTCGAAACCAAAACGGTTGAAACCAACTGTGGATATCGTTTTGCCTTCCTTGTCGAGCGTATGAATCTGTATGCGTTCGCATCAGCACTGTGGTTAACAAGTCACTGCGACTTCCTCGGCAGTCTCAGACGACAGAATAAACGCGCTAGACTGACCTCTGAGGAAGACATTGCTGCGACAGTTCTGCTCTTGCGGAGAGAGAGGGAGATAATGGGGGGAGGAAAGAAACAGGACGTGAAGGTCTCCGTGCAGTAATATAGTTCTCAATGGAGCGCCCATCCAGACAGGTCGGATGGATGTCCGCGGGTTTTCCCGGGCCAATCAGAACTTAGATTAGCAGAAAATCTATCAGGCGTCTACGATTAGCAGCTTTCTCGACGGCCAACTCTCACCTCTTGAGAAAAAGACCGGCGACATGCCTCGAGCCACCAAACCAACAGGGAAGACCAGACACGATCCCCTCCATGTTCAGCTCGACGAGGACGAAGTTGAAGCGAAATATGGCAGAGTCTCAAAACCTGGAAAGCGGAGGAAGCGAGCAGACGAAGACGCAGACGACGCAGGGGAAGTGAGATAGCATCTGCTGGTTTCTGTCAGTTGGTTGCTCACCTCAGGTGTTTAGGTAATTTTAGACTCCAAGACGTCGAGGAAGATTTTCGAGCTCGCTAGGGATCAGCAAGAAGAACTAAACGAAGGCGAAGATGAAGGAGAGGACGAAGACGAGGATAGTCGTGCAACTTTCTCAATACCTCGTGGTGAACCTATGCTTGATGACGACGAAGACGACTTGGGTGGCTACGATGAGGATGAACAGGAAGAGGTTGAAGAGATCGTACGTTCTGCCTCTCTAATTTTGACTAGTCAGCTAAGCATGTTATAGGAAGTAGATGAGGGTGATATGAAAACTCTGGATGCGCTATTACCCGCGAATGCCGGTGAACGTAAGACGCTAGCGGACATAATATTCTCAAAGCTTGAGAGTGCCGAGAGAGAAGGGACGACGGTGATACAGAAGACGCACCGAGGTACAATATGTACTCTGTCTAGTTACTTTACTAGTAATACTCACGCAGTGATCTGTGTAGACCCCGGCGAAGCGCCGGATCCTGCTGCGGGTATCAATCCGAAAGTAGTAGAGATGTATGCCAAGTAAGTCCGAATCTTACATGTTGCTATTCCTTAATTCTTATAAGAGTGAGTCTTTAGAGTTGGAGCTGTGTTATCGAGGTACAAAGCTGGGCCTCTTCCAAAACCCTTCAAGATTATACCATCTCTGCCGGCATGGGCGCGCATGCTTGCGCTTACTCAACCCGAAAACTGGTCGCCTCAAGCATGCCATGCTGCTACTCGCATGTTTGTCTCGCAGATGAAACCCACCCAAGCACGAGTATTTCTCGAGGGTGTTTTGCTTGATGCCATTCGTGAAGATATACGACTAACGAAAGACGGTGTTCGAAAGCATAAAAACAACAGGAAACTAAATGTGCATTACTACGAGAGTCTCAAGAGGGCACTCTACAAGCCTGCTGCGTTCTTCAAGGGCATCATTTTTCCTCTCTTACAAGTTGAGTAATCTCACTGTGGTTGACGAAGGCTTGCTGACGTGCCACCCAAGAACGGCTGCACGCTTCAGGAGGCGGCAATCGTCGCTTCCGTATTGGCGAAGGTCAAGGTACCTTTACTTCACTCTGCTGCAGCGTTGATTCGTCTCGCCGAAATGGACTACTCAGGTGACACTTTCTACCTTCGACGCTGACATGTAAAACTAAATTCCCTCAAGGGCCGAACTCTCTCTTCATCCGCATTCTTCTCGACAAAAAGCACGCGTTGCCTTATAAAGTGGTGGATGCCCTCGTCTTCCACTTCATTCGACTCTCGAACACGTACAAGGCAAAGCTGGGCGAGTCAGAAAAGCTTCCTGTGCTTTGGCACCAAAGTCTTCTCGTATTTTGCCAGAGGTCTGTTCTAATGCAATAGTCAATTTCAGAATGAATGATCTAACCTCCGGTATGACTGGTAGATACGCTTCTGATCTTACACCAGATCAAAAGGACGCTCTTCTGGATGTTGTACGTGCCAACCCGCACCCTCAAATCAGTCCCGAAATTCGCAGAGAACTCGTTATTTCCGTGGTGAGAGGAGCACCGAGACCTGATGCCGATGGCGATATTAATATGGACTAGGTTCCAAGTGCCTCATTCCATCTGTATTTGACACTCTTTGTAGCTTATCGGAATACCTTACGCATACGTTGGTTTCATGTAGCGGTGAAGATTAATAGTTTGTTCACACACCAGATAGACGTATATGTTAATGAAATAAGACAAGGTACAGAGGTCTGGACTTGTAAGATGGCTAGTCATCGCTTCGTTTTCTTGGTGCGATGATTGTCGTCACCTTTGGGAGCAGCCCTGATGGCTCCCATAATATCCCGTAGTCCGACGTGCTGCTCATCAACATCGCCCTTCCTCCGCTTCTTGGGCGGTGCACTTTCTCTCACACTCTCCGCTGCAGCATCGCCGAGGATCTCCTTCAACGCTGCCTTCTTCACCATCTTGCCCAGTTTCGCCTCGAATAGCTGATCTATCTCGTCATCTGGGACACTTTTGCGGTTTCCTTGCTTCTTCCCTACCGCGCTTTCGGGGCGTCCATCTGTTGTAGGAGTGGCTGCCGGCGGAAGCTGAGACGCCTCAGAGTTCTTCGCAGTATGATCAGGCTGAGTTTTTGACTTCGACTGCGCAGCCTTCCACTGCTCTGGATCCCGTTTGAGGAGGAAGAGGTTCAAGTTTCTCGCGAAAAATTTGCCGTAGAACGAGCCAACGAGAGTTCTTTCGTGCGGAATGAGTGACCGAGCTATCTTTTCCTACATGATACGGCACCCCTTGGGGTTAGCAACGCGTTGTGGCGGAGATGAAGACAACGTACCCTTAGATACGGGTCCGCGAACGCCCAGCAGTTGTCGCCGACCCGGCTGCCTATGCGATCGTCCACAAGTGCATGATAATGACCGATGAAATGCATGACAAATTTACGTTTCTCTTTGAAGGTAACATTGATCGACTGTAGGACAGCATCAAGAACACGCGATGAGGTCACGTCGTGTGCAATAGCAATCAGCTCGTCCATGGGCTGAGCATAGATGCTAGTAACTACATAAGTGGTCGACGCGGCTGAGTGATGTCTTCATACTGACCTATCAAGTACTGCCTGATGGTGGGGCGGGGGAAGCCTTAACATCGACTGCAAGAGGACCGCCCCTTGAGTTTTGATAGCTGATGGGTCTTCAGAGGGTTCTACGTGGCCCCGCCTTCTCGGCTTTACATCGTGAGCCTGCTTCTCCGATGTTGATGGTTGGGTCTCCAATATATTCGTGTATTCCTGAGGCAATATGAGTAAGAGATGCGTATCACGCAGAAGTGCCTTACCTCAGCGGTGATGACGCGTAGAAGACATGGGACGAGGGCTCTTTGGCCATCTGCTTCCTCTACAGTGACTTCGGCGGCAGCGTAAATAATCTGCGGCGTTGGCTTCAGTGTGCGATCAGGTGGAATACTTCGCGAAATGGACCTTTAATGCCAGTTCTTCGTTGGATCTCAGTGAGCCAGCGCGTTCAATCAAGGCACGGAATACGCCAGTACGGGAAGATTCTGCTTTGGGATATCAGTTACTCACTCACGCAGGTTAACTGACACTGACTGTAGATCTTTCCCGACACCCCTTCGATCTCCACACATGCTTCAGCCAACTGCTGCTCGCTCGCACGCTGGAGCGCTTTCGCTACGACAAAGTTCGCAACAGGATGTACAGCAAGACGGGACAGTCTGGATTGGAAGTATGTTCGCCAGACAGCTGCGAAAACCTCGTCGGGTAGCTTGGCAACTAAAGTCTCCAGCAGATGCGATGATGTCGGGTCTCGCAACAATGTGCCAACATAATCAGAGGCCACGAGTGCATCGCTGCTGTCTTCGTCTTGATATCGGCCGTAAGTCGCGCGTTTGAAAGGCCTACTGAATGAGACTTACGAATACGAGTTATAAGCCCGTCGAGCACTCGGTCTGCCAGGGAGTCTGGTGCAAAAGCGAGTCCTTGGTCGATCTCGATCTCAAGCAACATCTAGACGGACCTGGTCAGGTTAAGTACAGGGAACGGGTAGTAGTTGCTCTACCTGGAGTAACGGGCTCGCAACCTGGCTAGCCGCCAAAGCTCGAACTTCATTTCCTCCAAGTGCTTCTCTCAAACGAGTCACAAACTGATTCGCCCGTGATTTGAATTCGACAGGGACCAGCTTCGTTGTAGCGTTGTCATTCTCTTTGTTCGGTGCAAAGACAGATATTTTGGGCCCTTGCCGTGCTTTATGGGCTGCACTTCGACGGGAGCGTACATTGGACTTGTGATCGGGCGGAAAGAGTGCTGGTGACAGTACTGCCAGCAAAGCTCGGAGGACGTGTGAAGCAAAGGGATCCATTATTAGGGACGGCACATCTGGCAATAGTTCCTTCACGCCTTCAAGATCCCTAAGAGACACAGCATGACAAAGAAACTCACTTCACAGGCATCAAGGACAAGTGCTTTCATCATCAGCAATTCCCCATTTTCAGATGCTTCGGGGATAGGAGGTAGTATTCCTTTGCACTGCGATCAATTGTTTAGCGATGGCGAGCAGATAACACTACTATTTACCTCTCTTGCAATGGTGTCTGCTGCGACTTCCATGAATGTTTGGCAGACATGCGATGCAAACCGGTGCTTCACTAGGACTTTGTATCTATTCTCATATTAAGCTGGCTTGGCTTACAATATATCAATACTACACTCACGAACCCGTCAACCTGTCCATGAAGACTCTGCGGGCAAAGTCATCCATAGAGTAAGCCATGCGCTCGAGAATATTTGAGCAGTCGGGATCCGTCGCAAGTTCCTTTTCCTTTCCAGACATCTCGGTCAGAGCTGCAACAAAGAATAGGCGGCGATCTGGACGGAGCTTTAGGACAACAATGCGAGATATGGCCGAGTTACACACCCTCATTAGGATCCATGTCTGCGTCCTCCGTGACAGTGTGACCTCCATCCTGCCATTCACGGATCTGCGCATCCACAGTGCGAAAGTAGGCTTTGACCTCCGAGTCCACGTATCCAAATGGTGCTTCTGCGTTGACCTCTGCGCTACTCGAATGGGATACGATCCAGGACGGTCCAGCTTCGACATTTTCCTGTGCATAGTCTGCGGACTGGATATGCGAGGTTGTTGATTCGGTTGAAGGTTCTCTTGTTCGTTTCTTGTGCTTCTTTCCTCGCTTTCTGTGTTCTCGCGGCATGCTGCAAACACCAGGATGCTAGGCGGAGACAAGCAGCAACACTGCGAAACGCTCATGAAACTTCAGGGCGCTTCGTGCAATCGAAACTTGAATTTAACGTGACGCGTGACCATCAACAATCTACTGGCACTGGCCGAATTGGGCAAGACTCATCCGCTGCGTCCTCGCGACCATGGCTCCTCGAAATTGTGCGCTGTGCCATTATGCTCGAGCAATCCTCAAAAGGCCTAAAACGGGACAGCAAATATGTAAAGAATGCTTCTTTTACGTATTTGAGACAGAGGTGCACAACACCATAATCGAGGCCAGCCTCTTCAAGCCTGGCGATCGAGTGGCCATCGGTGCTTCAGGTGGTAAAGGCATGTCTGCAACTTACTCTACTGCCGTTTAGGACTGAAACTCCCTTTCAAAGATTCCACTGTCCTGGCTTATGTTATGAAGACCTTGAACGAGCGGTATAATTACGAGTTGCAGCTATTTCTTCTGTCGATCGACGAAGGCATTACGGGATACCGCGATGACTCCTTGGAGGTGAGCGCACTGTGCGGTAGACCTCCTTGCTCTTCTTCTCATGTGGAGTTTTCTAGACCGTCAAGCGCAATCAAGAGCAATATGACATGCCCCTCAAGATTTTGTCCTATGATGAATTATACGGTTGGACCATGGATGCTATCGTCGCGCAGATTGGGAAGAAGAACAACTGTACATTTTGCGGCGTTTTCCGGAGACAGGCCCTGGACAGGGGTGCCGCGATGCTCGAGGTAGACCACATTGTGACAGGTCACAATGCAGATGATATTGCTGAGACTGTGTTAATGAACAGTAAGTCTCCGACAATCTGTTTGTAGCGGGCCCGCTGGTACGAGCCACTCACCTTTTTTTAGTCATGCGTGGGGACATAGCTCGTCTCGGGCGATGTACGGCAATCTGCACACAGGGTGAGGACACTATAAAGCGATCGAAGCCATTCAAGTACGCATACGAGAAGGAAATTGTGATGTAAGTCGGGGTACATTGGCATCCATATGGTGGGGGAACGCTCAGTCAAATTAGGTACGCGTACTTCAAGAAGCTCGATTATTTCTCAACAGAATGTATATACTCTCCGGAAGCCTACCGGGGTCACGCTCGTGCATTCCTCAAGGATCTGGAAGCCGCGCGCCCTAGCGCTATCATCGATATAATTCACTCGGGAGAAGCTTTCGAAGTGAAAGAAGAGGTGAAGGCAACCCAAAAGGCACAGCGTATGACTTTATCAGCCCTCAGCTGGCATATGTGTGCTGAAAATATCTCAGAAACGTGCCGACGGTGTGGATACATGTCAAGTAACGACCTGTGCAAAGCCTGTACCTTATTGGAAGGATTGGAACGAGGCGTAGCGTCGATAGCAATTGTAAGTTCATTTTCAGCAGATCTGGCCCTCACGCTTAGCTACTTGATCAGACGGACCGGGGTGTCAAAAGGCTCGACGCGGAAGACCGTCCCGTCGAAAACATGCGCACCATACCGTATTTTCATCGAGCATCTAACACGGGAAACGGTAATCTAGCGACCACGGAGGCATCGCACCTCAATGCCAGAGACCTTCCCTCGGATTCTGAGGCAACAGATGCATCGATGTACTGATAGCCTCCAAGTTAAATGACTACAGTTGTGTATTCTGGTGTGTACGTAAGGATATAACATTGTGTTTCAAAAGATATCAGCGCACAACGATGACTTGAGTGTCAATATGCGTATCAGCACATGGGCCATGAAAGTGGATGGATTTCGGATGGGCGAACAAGGTGTACATGCAGGACCCCGCAGAGACTTTTGCCTCGTCTGTCACAAGCGGGTGGCTCGCAAGTGACCTGCGCTACTGGCGACTTCACTGTGTGGAGAACGTCGTCGTGTCGTGTGACCATCCTCTCTACGCGGAGGCATATAGTATTGCGAAGTGGATTCACAGGTGTGGCCAGTTCGTTCTTCGGCCACTCTAGAATCGTAGGTGCTGCGTGTGGACGCTTGTACATAGAGACGAGTGCTTGCCGCCCATCCAGACTCAGACAACTACCCAAAAGCCTATCCAAAGTGGAGTCCAGTCAGGAGTCGTCTTCCGGTCGCCTGTAAACGTAATGCCCAGTTTGAGCTCTCGTAGGTGTGAAAAAGATTCCTCCGTCATTGACGAAGGCCGGGTCGAGGTTGAACAGGGTCAGAGTTTGAAGACTCGTGCAGGAGGTGATGTCAAGGCTGATCGCGGGAGCTATATTTCGTGGTGAATGAATCAGTTGGGGTGGAGTGGCTGAATGAAGTAGCCTGCGCACCTTCATATTCGACCAAAAGTCCCGCAGCAAGTGCGGGCGTAATCGTCAGTGAGAGATCTTCTAGAAGTGCACCGTGCCGCTGCAAAAACATCCCCAGATCTGATACTTGCTCGGCATGAACATGTATATCTAAAGACCGCAGTGTCTGTCTTGCAGTGCTCTTCGCAAGCCATCCCAGTATGCTCGGTAAGCCAAGTGGGTATAGCTGACCGATGTCCAATGTAAGAGTGGAAAACCGTGGGTCCAAGAGCTGCTCCGGATACGGGTAAGCTGAGGCTATAGGGGGCACAATAAAGCCGACGGAGAGGTGCTTGAGACTGGGAAGGGAGGAAGCGAAAGCGTATAACAAATTCAGGCCGAGAGTAGAGTCGCGGATAGTCAGTCTGTCGACCGAAGAGAAGGCATCGCAGGCACGGAAGAACCGGGTATTGCAGTACGTGCCGTTTTCGCAAAGGTGAACGAGTTCGATGTGTTTGAGTCGATTTAGCTTCGCCGGGAGCACGCGCGGTATGGCTGCTACCCAACTCGCAGCAGTTGGGAAGGTACCCGTCACGCGGGGTTGGATGTGCAACGTCTGAACGAGCATCCCAATATCTGGATCCGCGATGAGGAGAGTTTCGAACTCGGTAAGGAGAGTACCGGTAGAGAGGCGGACGTTGCGAAAGATGAAGCGACGGCTGGCGATGTGCCACTGTCGACATACCTGCGCGCAAGAGACTAGAGCGACAGTGTTCTCCCCGTGGTACGCGTAATCAATGACGATGCGAATTATGTCGAAGTTGAGTCTCCTGGCAGGCATGATAGTGAGTGAGAGTGCGGAAGGAAAGATGACTGGAGTGTTATAGCATGTTCTTAAGTAGAATTATACCAAATATCACAGCGTGACTGTTGCGTATGAACATCGTCACTGTACTCCATACTGCGCATCGTTATTCCTAGGCTCAAGGTCGGGTAGGCCTACGCCGGGGCAGAGTTGGGTCTGCGTTTGTCGATCAACGAATTCATGCTTTCTAGATCTTTCACCCTCGCTCGTCGACTTCCTCTTATAAAATGGCACTTTGGGGCACCCAAATCTGTCACAGCTTGGACACTAGATAATTGGCATGTGCAGAGATTTTTCTGTGTGGGTAGAGCGAGCCCCTGGAGCGCCTTCCATGGATCTGGACTACCGCTGAGGGATATCGTCAAACCGACGGCGCATTCTGATTGCGCAACTTTTCAGTTGGACGCGGGGATCCGGGGTTGCATTGATAGAAATAAGTGAGTCCGATAACATTGAGAGGAGGATTACTGAGACGGCTGAAGTGTCGCAGCATGCTGTTGAGTAGTGCCGTACCGAATATGGGCGGGTTTTACCATGGCGTAAGAACGTCGTCACTGCACTCCATACTGCGCATGTTCAACCGTATGCCGGGGCTCGTCTAGAGTGTTCAAGTGTCGGCTGTATGCGCCCATCGAGCATGAATCCGCACTGCAGCTTGAAACTGCGCGTGCTTGTTGCGCGAATTAGACGCGGGGACTCGAGATCCAGCTCAGGGGAATAAGCTGTTGTCACTTGTTGAGCTCCTACTCAAACTCCAAGTCTGCGTTGAGCCTGACTTCACTCATGTTGGGCCTTTCGTTGACAGTCTGTAACCATGTTAAAAATGTGACACGGATGCTTTTGAGTCATAAGCGAGTTTGTCGGTACAATGAAGCCCTTGTAAACTCACCTGCATCCAACTTTGTTTGTGTGCGTTATGTCCAATGTATATCTGTGAGTCCAGGCGGCTATTCCTGCACTTGTCCGCGGCAATGTGGCGTTACCATACGTGATAAGGTGATGATGATCGAAGGCCACCGGCCAGCAAGCACGAGTTATGTGTAGGTACTTACAATGCAGCTTAGTACCCACTACAGATGCCAAAGCAAATTTCGTACGAAAGCCAGTGAAGCGTCTGCAACCAAGATGTTATCCATATTATCCAACAAAGTAAAATAATTGAAAGGAAAGAAAATCTGCCAGAGGCGTAACCTCGCGTGAGGGGTTGTCAGGCCGCAACACTACCAGCCTGACCAGAAGACTTGTGCAGAGCGGTGAACGACGTATACAGGCTCTCACACTTCTCTAGCAAGAATTCGGCCTCTTTTCGATGTTCCTCCCATTCTACAACTGGAATTACGCCAACGTGCTCGCGTCCCAGGCGATCGGTTTCCACACCGAACTTCAGTGGAACAAATTCGCCCCTCAGTTCAGCTGCCTTGACCGCCTCAGCACTCTCCAGCCCTCGCTCATACAGTGTCATGTTCGGTAGACTGTCCTCCCACAGAGAGCTGGGAGGGGTCTTACTTGACTGTATGTGCGAGAAACCGAGGAGGCTGGTAGGAATGATCGCGAGAGATGCTAACGCGCAATACGTAGCGGACATTGCGCCTTTGACGGCTGTGACGGGGTGGTTTGGCGACCCAAACAAACGACCCTTGAGGGGATTGAGTGCCGCACTGGCAAGAGCGCGGTGTTGGATGACGTACGATGTAAAACACGATGCCAATAGCCACATTCAAGAAAGACCAGATCATCTCATTGGACATATTGCTCCACACGACTCCTGGGTGCACGATGAAATGGCGCACAACCTTCCCTCCTTCGTCGGATCGAAGGCTGCGTCTCTGCAGCTCAGATGCCACCAAGTCAATTTCGTATTTTGAGCCTTCATAGGCATGGTCCGTCTTGAGAAGTTGCCAGTCTTCATGGTCGTACCAGCATGGTTGACCCTCAAGCGACGAGGTCCACAGAACCCGAGCAGGACGCTCGAACTTTTGGGCATACGCCTTGAAAAGAGGGTACAAGTGGCGATACTACCAGGAATTCATACGTGTTGGGCTTCACGCTTGATGGTAATAGGACACACACCAGAACGTAATGACCAAATAGGTTGCAATGCCAAATAGCACCGAGACCGTCCTTGCCCATCCTTCCAGTCGGTTGTAGCTTGTACGACGGTATAGTGATTGACACACTGATACCATTTTTGATAATGGAGCGCATTGCACCTAGCACGTCCACCAAGCCAAAGAAGGCTGCGCCAGCATTGCAGATGAGGTGCGAAACGTATGTGTATCTACAACCAGTGCGCATGGGGGGTTCACGATGTCATTCTCAAATCAGTGAGTCTCGGAAACTCACCTTCCAGATAGCTCCTCCGCAAACTCGAACACAGACTGTACATCTGCCATATCCACCTTGTGGAAATTTATCTCTAGATTCTCACGAAAGCGTTCAGCGCGTCCGTCATAGTCTCTTCTCTGCTTTTGCTTCGCCACCTGTCGGTCGACCGTGAGCAGAAGCTTGGCTCTAGCTTCTAAAGCTCTCTCCTTGCTCCGACAGGCCAAGATGAGAGTCAGTCCGTCATAGTCCTCTGGTGTCACGTCTGGGGAGCTGGATGGTGAGATGGGCTTGAACTGTGGTAGCGCATCCTTGGGGACTTTCTCGCAGAGCTGCAGCAGTAGACGTTCACAAGTACCAAACCCGACACCACTAAGTGAAGCAAGGTTATTTCGAACACGTCTGCAAGTCAAAACGACCTACGAGTTTGCTCCTGTTATGACGATAACTGGTCTTGGCGCCGACATATCTGGCGTTCTGTTCGTGTGCGTCTTGCGCGTCGTAGTACTACTGATACTTGTAGAGCTTCTTGAGGTGTTTACGAAAAATGAGGATGCAGACCTTGATAAGACGGGGATGAGAAGTGCATTCAGGTAGTATTCGGCACGCGTGCGGTATATATAACCTTGGTCCAATTGACGTCTGAGTCGTACCATATCAACGGAAGTGTTTAAAGCAGCTTCGAAATCCCTGTTACAGTTACATCCAATTGAACTGTCTGCTAAAGTACCACTGCAATCCATATTGTCAGACTACACTGATTGGACTACCATGCCATTACATGAGCCTGCCAGTGGGGAATGTAAATGGAAAGATATGCCGACCAGCATCATGCTCACGCCCGTCAGCACAGCTCACTTTTACTGTTAGGTTGTTCGCTACAACATCGAAACTACGGTGAACAAGGCGCACCCCAGCGACTTCATAACTTTGAGTGGCCAGAATCGCTTGATCAGAAACTGGTACGAGAAACTCACTGGTGTATTACATGCGACTACAGATGGAGAGAATAGATATACACAATGAGATGAAACCAAAACTACGCCTCCGACTTCTTACGCTTCTTCCTCGTAGAATCAGTCGTCTCACCAGTGCCACCTGCCGCCGCAGCTTTCGCCTCCTTCTTGGCCTGCTTTCTAGCCTTGCGCTCCTCCTCTGTCTCCCCTTCGTGCTTTCCCTTCTTCCCTTCTCCGTCAGCACGACTCTCCCGTCGCTTCCTCTTTTTCTCGCTTTCCTCACCATCCACATTCATCTTGTTCTCGTCGTCATCACCATCTTCATCCTTCACTACCTCCTTCGCCTTCTTCTTGGCCTTTTTCTCCTCCTTCGCTTTCTTCTTCTCCTCTTTCACTTCGAGCACAGCCTTAACTGCAGCCTCCATTGGGTCTCGCTGTGCAGGGACGAGGTCTATAGCATCTGCAGCTGTGTTGTATGTCGAGGTCTCCCCGTTCATCGAGAATCGCGGCTGCTTCTTTCCGATACGAGCTCCACGTACACCAGAAGCATCACCTCCTTCCTCTAACGAACGCAATCGCGCCTCCAGTTTCGCCCGGTTCTCAATACCTATTGAAGGCGCCATGGGCTCAGATTTGCCGTCCGTGTCTGTCAGTGCGTCAACACGTATTGACAGTGCCGCCTTAGTAGCGACCATCCGGGCCATCTGAGCTCTCCGCGTCAGGAACTGATCCAAAATTGTGCGAGAGATGCTTTACGAACCTTGCCCTTCAGTTTTGGTGGCGCTTGGCCAATGAGAGAAGCCTTCGATTGGGTTCAGTGATGGATACCGACAGTAAAGCGCGCAACGTACGTGGTAGATCAGACCGTATTTCGGTGTGTCGTGCTTGGTCTTCAACGCGCGAAACAGGGCCTTCTCGGCTCCAAGAATTTGTACTGTACTCGCGGGATGTTTTGCAAGGCTCAACAGACTGCCTGCATGGCTGATAAGTCGTGCACCGACGAGCTCGCCCACCAGTGCCGTCAAGTTAGGGGCGATAGCGTTCATACGATTGCGAAGGTACTCGGCCAGCTGTGCACGGTATGCGGAGATAGAGATGACTTGGTCGCAGAGAGAATGGATATGGTTGATGTCAGACTCGGAAATTTCAGTGCCCATGGATATTTCGGATGCAGCTTTCACTGTCGCTTCAAGATCCTCAGGCAGGATAGCCGAGAAGTCGGTCGATGAAGCGTTGGTTCGGAAACCTAGTTATATGATCAGCATTATATAGAGCCAGCACGAACGGTGCTACATACCCATTGCTTTGATGACCTTAGCATACGCGATGTTGTCGACGATGATCTTGCCCAATTCAGGGAAGTGCCAGCCATACCATTCCTACGTCACAGTCGGTATTCGGCTTCTACACATCGCACGAGGGGAACTCACCTTCACTCGCATAGCGTAGATGTTGATTTCCTTGTCCAAGTCGTCCAACAAAGCAACGGCTTGAACGACCATTGTGTCAACCTTGTCAGGCGAGAACTTCAGCTTGAACCTGTCTCAAATTGTGAGCATTTCTTGCAGCAAGAACTGGAGCACATAACCCACCGTGATAATGAATGGCTCAAACCTAAACTCATGGTGGCCAGGTCCTTAGGATCAAGACCGTCCAGAAGAGTACCGAGCTGTTCCCTTATTCCGCGAAACATGTCGCGGTACAGTCCCTCAATATTATCTGATATAACATTGATGCCCAGCTTCTTATTAATTGAGTGACCTGTATAAAATTGTCAGGACAGAATCTATTGTACTACCGCAAATACGTGAGAAGAGCTCACCGAGCTTGTGATCTGAGACTAGTAGCTGTTCTTTCCCTTTGCCCTTCCCTACAACCTCATCTGAGAGGAATTGCTTTAAACCCTTTCCTAGCTTGCCTTCCTGGAGAGCGGTGATTTCTTCCACAGCGGTGGCTGTCGAAGTAAATTTGTGTAGCGACTTCAGCTTCAGACTTTACGTGACGCAATATGCAAAGCCAGGGGAGAAGATGGTCAGCAAAATTCACGGTACGCTGATTATGTCTGAATCTCACAATTTGTGTGCCTTCTCTGGTGTCTCGAATTCTTCCCATACGTTCTCGTTCGAGATTTTGCCCGAGTCTGCGACTTTGAAGAGGCAGTATCCAAGTGATGTCTCGTAGAGGACCAGCATTTTATTTTGAGGAGATGAGGGTGGCAAGGCAGCAAGATGAAGCACCGAATGGTCCTCCTCAGCGAGCGAGCAGGCGGCAACTTCACGTCCATAAATTTTGAGTTCGCATGTCCGTGGGAACACTGGCCATTTTGGGAAGAGCGTCGGCCGGGGCAGTCTCTCCGGTGCCAGATCTCAGGCTCACCTTAGGTTCTCATGGACATCGAATAACTAACAGAAAAACAATTGCGCACAAGGTACTTGGCTATACCGTTCTGCCTCTTGTCTCTTACCATGATCATTCTCCAGACATTGGCGTGCATCGGTCTCGCGTACTTCGCGTTCGCTCAATTCTCAAACGTATACGACAAGCATGTAACGAGCCAATACACCGTGACCAGCCATGCAGACCAGAACGACGGGGACATTACGCCACTGCATCTATCAGCTCTCTCCTCAAGAGACGACTTCACTACATTGGAACACCCCCGCTTTCCCGCTTATCAGGTGCGCGTGAAGAAGACAAATTTCTGCGATCCTACGGTGAAGTACGCATATTGCATTCCTTGATATGAATTATTGTCAGTTGAACGTTGGGCGTTAGTGTGTATACAGGATACTTAGACGTCGACTCCGGCGCAAAACACCTGTTTTTCTACTTTTTCGAAAGTCGCAGAAACCCTGCCAAAGGTATATAATCCCGTAATCAAAGTCGTGGGCGTGCGCTTGCTAAAACAAGGCCTTCTCAGATGACGTTATGATGTGGATAAACGGAGGTAAGAGATTGTTTGCAATGAGACATAGGAAACCCTGACGGAAATTATCACGCCCAGGTCCCGGCTGTTCGTCATCCACGGGCTTGCTCATGGAACTAGGACCCTGTAACATCGACATGAACAACATCTCGTCGAATGGCACAACTTGGAATCCATACTCTTGGAACAACGAAGCGAACATATTCTTCCTTGATCAGCCGTAAGCAAGAATTTTGTCGCGACGGTTACCGCTAACATTCATCACAGAGTTGGTGTTGGTTATTCGTACGCCGAGCATGGTGAGACTGTGGAAACGACTGAGGACGCAGCAAAGAATGTGCATGCTTTCATCAATATCTTCTTCGACACCTTCCCGCAATTCTCTGGACGTCCGCTTCATTTGTCCGGCGAGTCTTACGCAGTGAGTACATGTTACTAGCCGAACATTTGGCATGTTAACATGCGCATACAGGGTCGCTATCTACCTGCATTTGCCAGTTACATTTATGACCAAAACCAGATTGCGAAAACGGCAGGACTAGCGACACTCAATTTGACCAGTGTGATAATTGGCAATGGCATCACCGATATCTCAACGTAAGTGGTCCTATGCCGCAATGCGATAGTTTTACGACTGACCGCTGGCTCACATAGATTATACGATGGTCGTTATCAAATAGAGTGCGGCACTGCGGCGTTGGAGGTCCCCTTCCAACATATTAGCACCTGCGTTCACATGAAGAGAGCTGTAAGCGCAACCACACGTTCTTTACCGCTGTTCACACACTCAGCAAAGGTTTACAGCTTCCGAGATGCAATGAAGCGATGCGTCGAGCTTGTGTGGATAGTTTCGATTTGATCGACTGTCGCGCTGCAGTAGCCTTCTGCGACGCCGAACTCAGCACAGGTTACTGGGCTAGCGGTACGTCCGTCGTCTACCACTTTTTCGAAGCTTGTCTTGATACTGTCTGCAGGGCGGAATGTCTATGATGTGTCAAAGGTCAGCCTGAGCAATGCAATTCTGATGCATCTAATGATTGATTTTGATGGTGATTGTGTAGATGTGTGAAGGAGATGCATTATGCTATCGCGAGCAGACGTTCATTGCCGACTACCTGAATAGACCCGAAACGCGGAGATTGCTGGGTGCTGAGTTGCCCAACAACTTTACTGGGTGCAGTCGCGATGTCGGCATGGGGTTTTCGGTCCATATGGACAAGTATGCCGTGCCTTCCCAGTTCTACGTCTCTGGCCTGCTAGAGCGGGGTATACCGATACTTATCTACGCTGGCACGTACGACTGGCAGTGCAACTGGGTGGCCAACAAGCTGTGGGTGGACAAACTGGACTGGCAGGGGAACAAGGCGTATGTACAGCAAGAGTGGCGCGAATGGATAGTGGATGGGGAGAAAGCGGGGGAGACGAAGTCCTCGGGCGTTCTCACATTTGCTACCATTCGCGGGGCAGGCCACATGGGTAAGCTTCACCTAACGCGGCGACTTCTGGTTTGGCTGACGATCACGATTGCATAGTTCCTCACGACAAGCCTGCGGAATCTTTTACGATGGTTTCGCGATGGTTGGCTCGGGAGGACCTGTGAGCAGATGTGAGCATTCACGCACCCAGTGTTCTGGGTTTATTTGTGACAACAAATGTTGATCAACTGTCGCAGGCGTGGTGCCAGTGTAAATTGTGCGTATGTCAGCGAGCATGTACTCGTAATTGAATCTGTTGCTAGAAAGTTTGAGCACCCAGCTGCACGATGTTTCAGGGGATGCTCTGGCGTTGTTTGTCTCGATTTCGAATGCCGGACACATCATTTCGCAGGTGAGTCGGCCTTGCAGAGAAATGGAGGTGTTCTTTGGATACGTAGCAACCTGCGTATATCACCATGGTGATCATGGAAAACAAGTTGATCCCATCCGACGTCCCCGAGCTCGTTCCCATCAAACACACCGTTGATTGGCTGTACAACAATATAAGTCGTCGCGATGGTCGTTGTCCCAACTCACCCCTTCCCTCCCGCCTCCAGTCTCTTCGTCTTTCTCTCTCTCGGTACGTCTGCACAGCAATGCTGGAGTCTGCTAATGTCTCATCATCTCACTCGTTCACAGGTACTTTAGGGCTGCCCGGTAGCGCCCCTGGTCATTCATTTCGTTCAAGCTTTCCTTTGACATACAGCAGGCTCTCTTCTTGCTTCGACAGCATCACTCTCAAGTCCACCATGCGTTTCTCTGCATCTGTTGCCGCCGCCCTAGTGGCTCCCGTGCTCGTTTCTGCCCTCCCAGTCAGGCGCGCAGCTGACCCTAACGATATCCTTGTCCTCCGTACGTTGTGAGCGAACTCTTTTCAATGAACTAGGACTAACGACATCTTTCAGAGTTCGCCAATGTTTTGGAGCAGTTGGAGACGCAATTCTACACCCAAGCGCTGCAAAAGTTTGTTGCCGAGGACTTCATTACCGCAGGATTCGCGGACCCCACGATTCCTATCCAGCAGTTCACATCTATCCAGAATGACGAAGCGACCCACACTACTATTCTTGAGGTATGCTGCTATCTGTTTTGCCGAGGAGATTTCAGGCGCTTAGTCTGACCCTCCACAGACAACATTGCTAGCTATAGGAGGCGAGGCTATTACCGGGTGTACGTTCAACTTCGACTCTGTGCTCGGAAGCGTAGCCGAGATGGCTCCGGTTGCACGAGTGGTTGAGGATGTGGGAGTTGCTGCCTACATTGGCGCACTTCACCTTATGTCAGATCCTAGTCTGCTCACCGCCGCCGCTTCTATCGCCACAGTAGAAGCTCGCCACCAGACGATCTTGAACGTCTTGAACGCCGGAACCTCAATTCCTCAGGCGTTCGATTTGGCCTTTACGCCTTCTCAAGTCCTCGCAATCGCCAGCCCGTTCATTTCAGGATGTGATATCCCTGTTCCAGGTAAACTCGCCGGTCTCACCACCGTCCGAACTTCAGCTGATGTTTGTCTTAACCAGCCAACCCTACGCTTTCTGTTACAAACACCGGCACTATTTCCCCAGGAACTACACTGTCTTTCTCGTCGGCTGCTATCAACGGAAGCATTCCCACCTCTGTAAGAAACCTATCTAAGAATACTTTATGAGTGTTACTAACTATATTCCAGAACTTGACCTGCCAAATGTTAGTTGGTGGCGCCCCTGCAGCGCTCGTTTTCCCTATCGACGCCTGCGTGGTTCCTATGGGTATCGACGGTCCCGTCGCTCTGTTCGTCACAAACGATCCTCAGCCCCTCAGCCCGAGTATCCTCATCTCAACAGGTACCATCATTGCTGGGCCGATGATCGCTTACATCGACACCATCCCCAACCAACTGGCCTCTGTTGCGATTCAAGGCTCTTCTGGATCGTCATCGTCGGACTCGTCTACCTCTCCTTCGTCTGGGCCATCTGACTCGGCGTCCCCCACGTCTGCCTCTGACCCAAGCGTCGCCACTGCAGTAGCAACCGACTCGAGCGTCGCCACTGCAGTGACATCCGACTCAAGTCTCGCCACTGCAGCAGCATCCGACCCTGCTGGCACCGCAGTCTCCTCTGCCTTCATTTCCGCCACGACCTCGCTGGCCACCCTCACACCCGACGAGGCCAGCTCGCTCATCGCCAGCGTCTCTGCTGCCACCGCCACAGGAAGTGCCGCAGTCGCCTCGCCCTCTGCAGCTGCACCGACCGACAACAACGCTGCGACTTCAGTCGTCCAAGCACTCGGAGGCCCGAACATGTACACCGGCCCCATCGCCAACGGCACGATCACCGTCGTCGGCTGGTCACAGGTTCCCATCCCGAAAAGCAGCTCCACTTAAGGTTCTAGTAGTGGCTCGCGTCGGAACGGACAAAAATATCGTTTTCTCTGTTGTTGCATGGACATACACACCCATACCTCAAGAGGTCTTGATGATTTCTTGGGGGTACATTACTGAACTGGCGGACATCTCAGTTGCTTTTCATGAGTATACGAATGGTGGACTTTTGTGTTTAATCGCTTGGCTGACGCGATACCTTTTTGTCGTGATTAGAGAGAGAGAAATTGTTTTCCCCTGCTTCCTTTGCTGTACCTGTCGTACTGTAATCGTTGTTGCACACCTCTCTGTACCGCGTCGTAGAGAATACACAGAATATATTGGGGGTGGGAATGATGGTACAAGCGACGGAGTCTGTGTGCTACAGATGTGTCGCCATGGATGACGATCTGGTATGGATTACGATGGTGAGTATTGGTATATACAGGGGTGAGTCCACTGTTGTGCATGCATGCATGAAATCCGTGAATGTTAAGTAATGTGCCGTGAAAATCCTACAGATATGATCAACGTCTCCTGCTTGTGCTCTAGTCGCTTTCGTCGCTGGTGGTAACATCGTCCGAATCATCATCGTCCCCGACCCCCTCTTCCCAAGTATCCCCCAAGTGAGCCTCCAACTCGCGCGTCAGCTCGCTCTCGAGAAAATCGTTGTCGTCTACCTCCTCCTCGTCTACCTCGATGGCCTCGTATTCGTCTGCGGAGTCGTTGGCGTCATCCCCGGCACCGATACCAAGATTCTCAATTGGTCCGGTACTGTTCTCAAAGTCGTTCACTTCTTCCATACCGTCCAGAAGGCCACCAAGATCAGGATCAAAGGTTTCGGAATTGACATGGGCTGATGGTTCCGGTATAATCTCGATCATCTCGATACGACGTATCTGAGGTTCGGGAGACTTCTGCTTTCTGGAAGTTGAAGTGGTTTGAAGGACCTCGTCCCATTCCTCGTCTTCCGAATCGTCAGCAGGAAGAGCAAGAAGCGTGGGGGCAGTGCGTGATGGCCCAGGAAGGTCCAGCGGAGCGGACGGCAGAGCTACGCCTTCGCTACCAGGTAAAGCCAAACAGACAGGCTCTTTTTTCTTGGGCGGTTCTATCTTCGGGGGAGGGCGAGTAGGAACCGCTCTCGGTGGAGGAGACGGCCTTGCTTTCTTCGCGGCTGGTGGCTGAGTCGGTGTATCCTGAGGCAACTCGCGCTTCTTGGGGGACAAAGTCTTCGAAGGCTTCCGAGACGTTTCTGAACTTGAGGCCAACGAGGAAGACAGTGGTTTCGGGGGTAAAGGATGAGTTGGCGGAACAGGCGGAGAAAGGACTTGGGCTGTTAGAGGCGCAGGCGGTGGCGTCGCAGCCATCGTGGGTACCGCTTTCGAACGAATAGCAGCGACTGCCGCAGCTAAATTCTTGCCTTTCGCTTTTACTTGGGCTTTAGGTTGCGCTGCAGTTACTGGAGCTGCCCTAGCCGTTGTGGATGTGGCACGTTTAACCTCCCCTTCGCTTTCTTCCTCCTCCTCCTCCCTTTTAGCGATATGTAAGGAGGGAGGAGCTCGTGTCTTTGTAAACGATAGGGTCTTTTCTTTCTGCGTATCTTTCTTCGGTGGCGCAGGCTTCCTCTGGCGTTCTGATGCCAGATAGTCATCTTCGGGGTTCCCTACCGCATCTTGATCTGCGCCAGAAGGAATGCGTTCTAATTCTGCCTCAAGCTGCTCAGCAGCTGTCTGTGGACGTTTCTTCACGCTGTTTGCTAGGGGAGCGTTAGACGACGCGGTGGAGTTTGAAGTCGACGGACGAGAGGACGGTAATGCTGGTAGGAAGACATCATATCAGCGAAGGAGCATTGTGCATAGTCACAGAACGTACGTGAACCGGTGTGACGCGATGTCTTGGCAGTCTTACGATCATATATCAAGTTAACATATGAATCCAGCTTCTCGAGGGTAAACGACTGAGGACACCAACGTGAGTGTGCAGTTTACAGTAGAGTGCCACTTGTACAAACCCCCAGGACTTCGTCGTATATCAGAACGCACTCCACTTCCTTAGCAATGGTCTCATGTCCTACGAATACATGCCCACCCTCGTCCGACTAGGGACCATCAGGTTGGTGTGGGACATGTAAGTACGGTTCAGAACATACCTGTGAGTTAGCTCGCTCGACAGTAACGGTCGTTGTATCCTGTCCTTTCCTCACGTCAATGGTACCAGGCTTCGCCGAATCAACCGACGGAGGGATGAAATTGTCTGCGGCAAAGGAACACATAACCTCGTAAGCATCCCATCAAATGCTGCGATTGAAGGAGTGTTGATGAAAAGACACGCACAACGCAGCGAGTAGAAGTCCGGTTCCGGAAACTTGCTTTTCTGTAGTGGCTCATTCTTGCGAGCCTTGATTACACGGGCGAGCGACTTGCCGACCTTAGCGGGATATCGACCTGCAGCTGGCATCCAAGCACTGGATGAAGTGTTCGCCATTGGGACGACACGGCAGCGAGGTCGCTGATGGTGGTGGTGGGGGAACAAGGAGCGCGGACAACATTCCTGGGCCCTGGGTCCCCGACGATCTCTGATGCTACAGCCAGAAAGGCGCTAAGGCCATAGCGCGGGAACAAATCCTTTTATCAAAATGCGATCGTTGCTATATATTTGTGCATTGAGCGCTTCTCAAGTTGCGCCACCACTTGTTTCTGCCACCACCTAATACTGTACTACTGTAACACACGCAAATCAAGACAATGATACTGCTACAAGACCAGCGAGAAAATAATGAGCACACAATTCGCTATACCCAGTGTCGATCCTGCGGATCAACCTCTTCCGAGTCCATCTACTTATTTCCGAACGATCCTCAGCAGCGAGATGGCTTCCTTTGAATAGCTGGATATGTTCGGGTCGTCATTTACCTGCAAGAAAAACAGGTACCAATGACCGTCAATCAGACTGATTAACCTTGGAGTACCTCTTCCCAGTTAAGTTTCTTCTTTAGCAAGGCAAAGAAACGCCTATCAGCCTAAAGCAACGCGTCAGAACCAAGCGCGGCGAGCAGTCGACATTCTGACCTTTCTCCGCTTCTTGTAGCAAAACAAGATTTCAGAGTCGTCTCGGCTCGCCAATTCATGGAGGGTGTGAACCAGAAGCGGGAAAGCAGGCTCGAAATACACGCAGTCGGCAGCCAATACCAGATCTAACCGAGGAATGTCTTCAGGTAGTGGTTCACCCCTACTCAGTTGTAAATGAGCAGCTTGACGGTAGACGGATAATTAAGACAAGGACCAGTTCAATTCCAGGACTTTGACACGGTTTTCGAGGTCATTCAATTCGACGTTGCGAGCCATGATCTGTAGGAGAGGCCTAGGACAAATATGATACTCTATCTTGCACGAAGGTTGCACAACTCACTTCTGATCTGTGATACAGACATTGGCTCCCAGCTTGGCCGCTACCAAACCGACGAGACCTGTTCCACTGCCGAGTTCAAGCACGCTCTTGCCCTCGAGAGATGGTCGCCTCGCTACATAACTCGAAAGCACCTTATCGCGGGGGCACAGTCGGATTGAGATGCGAGAGAAGTGAGTCTATGGTCCACCAACCTCTCCTGCCGGCCATGCGATGCCTCCGCAACCGGGCGATGCGTCGACAAAGAGGCGGATGAGCACAGTGTTCACGGATTCCGCAAGGTGCGAGTCTGCGGCAGGGAATGCGAGATCCAAAGTCTGGTTGAGAACGGATGGTGGCTGGAGAGGAACGAGGTCTAGCTCGTCGCTGTTCCTCAGATGCCGAAGAGGGTCCAACGCGTCGAGTTTCTCTTCGAGTGCGATGGTTGATGCAGACATCGCAACGTGGTGCAAACAGGTGTTGGCCTCGTGTACGACAGAGTGCTCACCACCAATCACAATGCTGCGAAGGTGTTCGCGGAGAGAGAAAGAGTGAGGGTGGTCTTGAGCTTGATTATTTCTTGGGCGCGTCAACATGAAGTGAGGCACTCTCTCACGACTCCATTCCAACTTCGCCGCCGCTTATAATCGCCCTCACCTCCCTTCCTCCTACTACCACTCCTTCTCCCTGCTCACCCCAACGACACCCACGCGTCCCTTGACGGTGTGCTTCGTCTCCCCATTCTCTGTATAATCTAGCTAGCTGCTTGCCCGCGGCGTATCGACGCGTCCAGGAAAGCGTCGGCACAGTTAGGTTGTACCAATCCTTGACGGACACCTTTTCTGTATTTTCCCTTCTTCAGCCCGAATGGCGACGTCTGACACCTACGAGGCTCAGTTCAGATGGTGAGCTCAAGCTGTCGCGAGTCTCTGTTTCCAACCACTCATGTTGCTCTACGTAGGCCCCATACCGATGCCAACAGCGTGATAGTCACTGGTGAATTCGATGCTGTAAGTGTTCCCTTCCGTAAACTCTCTTTACTCCCGTCACTCATCCCACCACCGCCAGTGGACTGGCTCACATCGTCTGACGCGAACGGCGAACGGGTTCGAGGGCACCGTTCAGGTCCCTTGGGGTCGCAAGATTGCCTACAAATACATCGTTGACGGCCGATGGACAACCACAGACGACCAGTCCACCGAGTTGGATACGATAGGTAACCTCAACAACATCTTCCATGCGCCGGCTCGTCCTGCGACACCGAAAGCGCAACCTGTACCCACGCCGGAACCTTCTGTCACACCGGAGAAGCCCTCGCAACCCACGTATGCTACTGGAACACTTAACGGCATCTTCAACAGTGCAAAAAATGCCGCCGTGGCAATGGTCGAGGCAATGGCGCCTGGTACAACCGAGACTCCTCAGCCGACCCCCGCCGTCGGCACTGACTCCAGTAAAGAGCAGGCTTGGGGCGTCGCAGTAGTGGTGCAGGATCACATCGTGAACCCTTCTACTGAAGCTGCTCAGGCGGTAGCTGAGACGGTACAGTCGAAGGTGGAGTCAGTCACGGCGCCTGTCCCCAACCCCGAGGCTGCACCCGCTGAAGCGGCAGTACCAACTCCAAAGGAGGAAGTTAATGCTGAAGCCGTCTTGCCTGTACCGGTCGAGGAAACGTCTACCGCGCCAATTGTGCCGGTGCCCGTTCTTCCCTTGACTGCGGCAGCAGAGGCACCAGCAACTAATGGCCAAGCTGCAAAGCCACTGGATACGGAGATAGTTGATGGTGCTGCCACTATCGAGACAAAATCTGAGCTGTCGACACATAGCCCCGCCGTCGTGCCTGATGTCCAGCCATCAACCCATACTCCTATCGTCAATGGCTCGGTTCCCTCGGCAGAACCTGCATCTGCCACTGAGACCGGTCCTTTAGCTACGACCGACGTTGCTCACGATGCGCCATCAACACATAGTCCCGTCGTCCTCACTACTCGTAAATACGAGCCCCTTACACCCGCACCTCTCGCAGATGCTCCCACCACAGTCGAATCCAAACCTCCTCCTATTACCAATGGTGTCAACGGCTCGTCTGCAGAGAAGCCTACCCAAATCGATCTCCCTGCACCTACACAGCCGTCCGTTCTAGCTCCTGGCACCCCTGCGATAAACGGAAAGCCTGCTGAGACGCCGTCGGCGACATCTAGTCCTCCGAATTCGCCTCGCAAGGACAGGAAGGGCGCATTCCCGACCTTTGGACGTCACCACAGACAGTCGTCGTCTGCGTCAGTGTCCACTTCCGGGGGAACGCCCGACGAGCACGGTTCTGTGGAAAGTCCGTCCCGCAAGGGCACGATGAAGAAGAAGCGGACCAGCAGCTTCTTCGGCAAAGTGAAGCACATCTTTTCTGACGACTCGAAGAAGAACAAGGACTCTTCGTAAGGTAGAGACGGACGCTGCGCTTCGACACGCGGGACATGCTTCTGACACACACGACCATCACGTCCTAGAACAGCTGTGTTCCGTGGGTCGCTGGTCGGTCAGTAGAACGGAGGACGCTTTTCCATGACAAAGGGGGTTTCAGGGTGCCATGGTGGTCTATCCCTCTTTTCCTTCACGCTTTCTGATGTTCATATTATGACTTCGCATAAGACGTACGACTATATTCTCCTCTTCTCTTTCTCTGACGGGTTTGCAAACTTGTCTCTTTTTCGTAGTTAGCTCTCATGTCTTGTAAGGGTTTTTGCTTAATGATTGAGATACCATCTGTTATTCCACGTTGATTGATGGTCTGCACGAAATCGTATCTTGAGAATTCAGAATGAGCAGGTATGGCGTACCCAGATATCCACGATAATGATGATATTACCTACAGACTAATGTCGCGACTGAGTCAAATGCGACGGTCCCCAGCCACTCTTAGCGAAAGGATGATCATGTTCGCCGAAGGCAGTCACACCTAGGCCAGCTGAGGCCACAATCGATCACGAGCATGCTCCTCCATGGATCCAGGGAGTCAATGGCGATACCTCAAGCCTGAGATGGCGAGAGTGGCGAGGTCCCTCAGCAGAGATAATGTTTGCAAGATGCTCGAAAACTCGCCTGCCAGGTTTGGTGGCTTGAAGCGCAAGGCGAATGTGCCTTTTGATCACGTACTCCAGCATCGATGGCAGTAATAGTACATATCATTGCAAAAGGTGCTTGTTCAAAGAAGTAACGATCCTCAAAACTTAGGCCAAGGGCGGCGTGTCCGCGAACATCATCTTCATACCAACCGGAACGTTCCTTTCTCCAATGACACCATCAACAGCTTCTGCCAAGCGTCGCACCTCGTCGATGTCGTCTTGTGGTAACTGTATGTTCAGCGAGTCAAGGTTTTCTTGAAGGTTCTGAGTTCAAAGCAAGTCGGACGTTTTCAGTTTTGGGTCTAGCAGCAAAGATGAGATATGTAGCTTAAGTACCTCAAGCCTGGTGGTACCAGGAATGGGGATGATGTCGTCTCCCTGAGCGAGCAACCAAGCAAGCGCAACCTGCCCCGGTGTGGCGTCGTGCTTCTTGGCAATAGCAGCGACAGCGTCCACAGTTTGGTTGACTCTGGGGAAGTTCTCTGCGGAGAACCTGAAATCCAAAGCATTCACAAGCGGCTGAATGTATGCGACAATAAAACGTACCTTGGATGGGATCTCCTTATATCACCAGCCTCGAAATCATTCGCTGATTTCTAGCACAAAGCCGGTAAGCAAATCAGGCTGGAATGAGAAACAGGGAAACATACATAACGTCCCGTAAGAATGCCCCGGCCGAGAGGAGAATATGCCACAATGGTGATGCCAAGTTCTCGTGCTGTCCGGAGGACATCGATTTGAGGATGCTCAATGTCGAGCGTGAATATAGAATATTCGACCTGTACGGCTGCTATGGGATGTACAGCGTGAGCTCTGCGCAAGGTGTCGGCAGAGCATTCGGAAATCCCGAGATACCGAACTTTTCCAGCACTAAGACACAGTATATCCTTAATAGAGTATCATAGGTGGAGAATCAATAACACTGACGCTACGAGTTCGGCCATCGCGCCTACCGTCGTCTCGATGGGCGTGGCAGAGTCAGGACTGTAAATAGATGTCAGCACTTAGGCAAGACATATGCATATATGTAAATACTCACCGATGTAGATAATACAGATCCACATGATCAACTAATAGGCGGAATGATTACCTACAATTTGTCGACTATTGGCGCGACTTGTACTCACCTCCGAGCCGAGCGAGAGACTTCTCGATCTGAGCCTTGCAATATTCGGGGGATCCATTGACACCGGCTCTTCCGTTTTCGAATACTACGCCAAACTTTGTGGCAAGGAATATCTCGTTGCGCTTGCCGGTACGCTTGAACCTGGTCATAATCAAACGCTGCGGTTTAGTACATTGATTCACAAACAAATGTATGATTTCACAAACCATTTGGCAATGAGCTCCTCTGAGTCGCCATACGAGTCGGCCGTATCCCAATTAGTGCATCCGCGGGCGTAGACTTCGTCCAGGATCTGCAGTGTCTCCAATAAGCCACGATCTTTGTTCCTCAAAAAGAACGAGTGCTACTTACCTTGAGTCGCTCTTCGTCAGGCTTGGGTTGGCCATAGTACGCGGATAGAGGCATTGCACCGAATCCGACGGCGGATACAACGTCTGTGCCAATATGCCTGGTCAGTGGAGCCATTGATGTATTCAACTTTGTTGGAGTGAGTTGAAGTTGGGTGGGGTCAACGCTAGCCACCCATCCTCCGCATAGCATTTATAGGTCTTCAGAGCGTCTTGTCATTGCTAGCATGCCGACAAATTGTTCAGCTGGAGCAGCGTCGCTATGCCGGTCTCAGAGGTAGAAGCAGCGATCTAGGTATAACCACGACGTCTGCAACCTGAAGCGCAGGGAGGTACTTACGCGTCCCTTCGGCCGCTAGACTCGTAGGCAACGGCTATCACGGGGAGGTCTTCCACTGCGCAAATCGACTGGTCAGAAAGCGTAGTTAGCGATGCATTAGATGGAAGTTCAAAGAGATACTTGCAAGCAGACGAGAAGTTCAAGTCGAAAACAGCAGATGTTCAAGTGGAAATTCAACCTCCGACTGAAGGTGTTTATGCAGGTTCTGTCGCTATCTCGCATATTGTTCTAAGTGGGTTGAGTTTGATTGTCCTTGCAGCTTGCCTCTCTTCAATCGACATCCTCTTCACCAAACATTTTCGTAAACATTGCCCAGATACTCGTACTGTCTGTAATTTGCCAAACATACATTATGTTAGGTGGAACATAGCAGCCACATTGTCACTCATCGCCCTCCTTTCTTTTCCAACCTCCACTCCTTGAAGATTCCGTCCAGGCTCTTGTATATAAGATGCGACGGCAAGCAACGGATGATCTCGCCCACTCGAGCCTCAACTTCAGTCTTCCCCTCGTCGTTCTCCGCTCTCTTGGCGAATTCCGTTGCGAGCCGAAAAATCGCCAAAACAGCGAGCGAAACATGAGTCTGCTGTGCGCCGTGTGCCGAGCCTTGGGACAGCGCAGAGAGAAGAGGTCCGGATACACTAGGTGTCGATATGACGGGGGTTGATTGCGAGTACGACGCACGCTCGCCTCGTACGAGACGTAAAAGGATTTCGAGAATGTTGTCAGTCTCGGTCATGTGGGTGCGGAGGAAGCGCTGACGCTCGGTTTGGGTGCCAATGTTTGAGTTTACGGCCCACGCTTCCAGCACAGTCCAAATCGTAGGAGGCTACACAAATATGAGGACGCATAGATGAGAATGCAAAAGGAATTGTCACGTACTGGGTCTGCGTCTACCACTTCGATTTTCTTCTCCCATCCATCTGCAGCGTCGCCGGCAACCCAAAACATTCGGCCGAACATGCTCTTGAGCCAATCTTGAACATCACCAGTCTTCACCCATCTGGGCTCCGAAAGTGGTCTGGCTTTGTCGAGATAAGCAGTCAACACGGTGTGCAGAGGAAGCGTCGCGGTCGAAAATGGAGGCACGGTGTCGTCTTCCCCGGACTCTGCAGACAACTCGAGCGGATGGTACGTCGCCGAAGAATCGGATACACCTTCAATCTAAGACGGATTGTCAGTGCTAAGATACAGGCCGAAACTTGACTGTACGTACAAAGATGCCTTTATATTGGCCAATCTTGTCTTTTTCGATGTTCATGTGAACCTCGATGCGCGCGTCTTGGCGGTAAACCTTCAACTTCTCAACAACGCCTGCGTCAATGACAAGCCGCCTCGTTGCAGCTGCGTATGAGATTGAGAGCCTGTTGGCTGAGGGCACCCTAGCAGGCTCGACTTTCGTCGGCTGAGCGTCTCTAGTATCGTCAAGCTGGCCTGCACCGTTGGTGACCGACGGAAGTACAGTCGTAGCAGCAGAAAGACTCGGCGATGGGGGATGTTCTGGTGCGAGTTCAAACTCTAGCAGCTGCGTCTCTTCCACAGGTACATCAAGATGGCCGTTGGCTTGCGTGTCGCTAGTAGTATCACCAGCGGCAAGCTGTGTAGTGACTTCCTGCTCTTCGGGGTTTGGGATCGTCTCCTGCAGCTCTGTTGCCTGAAAAGGTGCCACAGCGGGCTGGGTCTGTGTACTAGCGGTCTTGTCAGCATCCATAGCAGCTTCGGCAGTGGGCACAACATGCTCGGCAGCAGCGTTAGAAGCAGTAGAATTAGGAGTAGCAGAGGGTTGTATGGAAGCAGAAAACGAAGCAACAGCCGATCCATTCGGCCCCTCTGGAACAGTAGACTGAAGAGAGGACTCGTGGTCGCTTTCGACGCGCGAACCATCAACAGGAGCATTCTGGCCGTTATGTCCAGAGGGAATAGCGACACCTTCATATGAAGGCGCGTTTTCATCGAGAAGACCTTCTGCAGACACGTGAGATTGACCATCGTCAATGCCGCCCATTTGAGCATCCACGTCATCAAAGTCATTGCCTTCAGAGAGAAAACCAGTATTAGTGGAGACGTGTTCCTCTCAGACGAGTGTCGCGTCCATGTGTCACGAATGAAGATCTGACGGGAGCATGGCTTACCATCGTCGTAATCATCAGGCTCTCCCTCAGCATCAATATCGTGGAGGTTGTCACCGTCCGACGCATGAGCATCCGTATTTCCATCCCCTTCAACCTCCTCGCTGATGGCAGCCATGAGCCAATCTCCCTCACTGGCAGTCTCTGTGACGCTGGGAGCGACACTCGCTCTACTCGTCGTTGTATTGGCCCCTTCGAGGTCCGCACTAAAGGTAGTACTGGAAGCATCATGCTCGAAACCGGAATGCTGAGGAGGGGGCGGTGGAGGACCTCGCCCATCCTCCAGGTCACCATCATCATCCTCCAGCTTTTTGCGCTTTCCCTTCCGCACAACAGAATCGTGGCCCTGACTAAGTGAGAAAGAGCCTTGGGAGGTGATGGGGTGAGCATCATCAGCGGTGACTGGGGTATGGAAATAGATACGAATTCGAGACGGTGGCGGCGGGAGAACAGTAGCAGAAGTACCCTCAGGTTTCACGACGGCATCGTCGCCAGACTCGGCTTGCGCAGCCGACGCTACGGTATCAGCATCGCTAGAAGACGCTGCAGGAGCATTCAAAGCATCGACCTCAGGTTTCTTTTCTGACACCTCCAGTTCAGAAGGCGGTGCATTCGCCTCTTCCGGCTCTTCTTTTGAGTCGGCAGCATCGAACTCCTTGGGCACAACTCCCCAATTCCAACCAAGTGCAGCAATTCTGAGCCCAACAATCTTGAAATCTGTGAGTGTTCGTCGATTTTCTTCTTTCTTACCCGCAGAAAACCCTGAAGACGCTGTCATCTCCTTCGGTCCGTGCGGAAGACCAGAAGTATCATGCCGCGCACCGCGCGCAAAGTTTTGGTGACGGCCTCGGAAGGAGCCGTTGAAGTTCTGCTGGTTCTGCTGCTGCTGAGGCTGTTGAGGCAGACCTTGTTGCGGCTGTTGCTGCTGCTGATGCGAGTAGTTTTGTCCACCCCCAGCGAACGACCCACCTCTCCGATTGTCTCTATTGCCAAATCCTCGACCAGAGCCATGCGCCCGGAAGCTCCCATTCTGACCAGGTCCTCCACCTCGCCCGTTCATGCTGTTATACGTTCCACCTCTACCGCCACCTCTCCCGCCACGTCCCATGCCCATACCCCCTCTCCCTCGACTGTTTATATTACCACCTCGTCCACTGAACCCACCTCGTCCACCTCCTAAAGGGACTTGGTTCGCTCCTGGGCCTCCCCCACGTCCACCACTGAAATTTTGAGATTGCGACGCATTTATACCAACCCCTACGCCACCACCGATAGGCCCCGTCGGAGGTTGTTGTTGACCAGGAGGTGGAGGTGGCTGGAATTGCGGCGGCGGAGGCGGCTGGGCCCTGTGCTGACTCGGTCCGTCGAACCGTTGACGTTTGGCAGGAGGAAGATGTTGGGAAGAATTATGTTGATTATGCCGATTATTATTTCGATTTTGCTGTTGTTGCTGTTGCTGATGCTGAGGGAAAAAAGGCTGTTGTTGCTGCTGAAATTGCTGCACGACAGGAGCCTGGGGTACGTAAGGTACTTGAGGAGGGATTTGCTGTGGAGGGGCGGCTTGTGGAACGTAAGGCTGTTGATACACGCCGGCTTGGGGTTGGTAAGGATTGTATGCTGGTTGTGGAGGAGGCGGAGGGGCTTGGGCAGGGGGCGGCGGGGGCTGGGGCTGGAAATGCTGAGGTGGCCTTTGCTGCTGTTGCTGCCACTGCTGGCCTCCATAGCCGTAGTTTGCAAACAAAGCCGACTGCTCGGGTGTAGGTCTTTGAGCAGCAGGCTGACCAGGCTGAACCGCCCATTGAGGATTATAGCCTGGCGTAGCAGCTTGTTGGGCTTGAGCAGCTGCTGCCGCAGCCCAATACGCAGAGTAATCTGGCTGAGCTGGTTGTGGCGGCGGAGGTCCAGGAGGAAGCGGAGGCTGCGGTGTGTATGCAGTCTGCGGGACTGCGAACGGATTCTTGTGGTTCATGGTGTGCGTAATCTGAAAGTTTGAGCAGATTCAGAACATGAAATCGTGTGGCCTTCAGCAGCAGCGTCGAGCTTTCGAGGCTCAGCGGCAAGTTTTGCTGGCGTTTCGTAGAAAGAAAGAAAGGAGTAGCAGGTCGTAAGCGCTCTACCCAAAGACTCTCATTGGCCATAGCAATTAACTCAATTTCTAGTCGACAGACATATGTACTGGAAATCCTCGACACAGCAGCGCCAGGATGCTAACGCCCGATGGGAATACACGGTATATGAGCAGAGAGAAACTTCACTGCTCAAAAGCGTGGTAGAAATACTATTCCTACGACTCGCCTTCCTCAGTTTTCCGTTTCTTCTTCGTGCGCTTTGACTTGTCGCCTTCATCTTTTTCATCTACATCATCCTCTTGTTCCTTTTCACGCTTCCGTCTGCGCTTCTCTTCAACGGGCAATGCGGTTGTTTCCGCAGGTGCAACGAATGCCTCGGCGCGTTTGGCACGTCGCTCTGCGGTAACCTCTTCTTGCTGCGAACAAAATCAATATGCAATGACTGACAGTCGAACGTGGTGGCTTGTACCTTGTCTTTTATTTGCTTGTCTTTGCGCGCTTTTTTCTCGGTCGCCTTGAGGAAGTACTCTCCTGATTCGAGCTGCAAATCGATCTATTGCAAGCCTCAGCGTCCAATCGAGAGCAAAACCACGCAACACGTACCTTTCGAGGTTGTTGCGCAGGAGGGAATGGTGTGTACACCTTCTTCTCCGATTTTTTTGGCGTCGGCCCGATGGGGTTCAATCCTGCGGCTTTCCTCGCCTCGTTTTTCTCTTGCAGTTTCTCGTTCTTCTTGCCAGTTTTTTGAGACGTTGTAAGATGCTTCTTGCGGAACTGAGGAAGAAAGCGATCCCAAGATTCTGTGGCCAACTGTGGGTCTTTCGCCAATTCTCGCTTGATCATCAGCTCCTGCGTATCATGTCAGCCGCATGCCACGGGATGGAAAGCTCTCTCTGTACCTTTATCCGGTAGATTGGGTGGATATTCTTCATGCAATCAAGAATTATCCGCCGGACCTCTTTCAAGCCCTTGTATGAACCCATTACACTAACAGTACTTCCTTGAACCAGAACGTAACACTGCGTCAAAAGCTCGATGGCCTTGCAGAACATCAGTGTCGGAGGTTGTTACGTAGGTGAATTAATGCTCACTTTCAATGTACTCCCATCCGGACCAATGATCCTCTGCCGCCGCTTCACGAATCTGTCCTTATTCCGCACAATATTGCCTATTTTTATGATATCACAGGCTACGGAGTCGTCTAGAATCTTTACAGCTTGTCCGACAGCAACACCACGAGCGAGAAGTTTGATCAAGTCTCGTGCTTTTAGGATGATAAAAGGGTCGAAGGTTTTACGAGTTGTTCGCACAGACATAGAGCCATGAATAAGGTCGAGTGTGCATGCAACTCCCTTTGCAGAAAACAGTTGTCAGTACCATGCTCTGGTGGTGTGAGACTGTCTACGTACATGAGGTTCCAAGGCTTTGGTCACGGCACTCCAAACCTCTCGAAGGTATTGTTCACGGTACTTCGGAAAGAGGGTCGCAAAAGACGACTCTTCTGTAAATGTTCCGCCAGCGTTGTCCCCTTGTTGGAATGGCTCGACTTTCCACTAAACATGCTTGAGAGCTAGGCGCATATTGAAGGCCGGTAGAACTTACGCTGAGGATTCGTCAATCCCTATGTGTCTTATGTAGCCAGAACGGCGCATGACTTACTGGTCAATGTCATCAGTATCCCATGCTATAACCCATGTTGAGTAGGTATCACATTAAGTTGAGCTAGACAAAGCGTACGCTTCTCCTTCCTATGCCTCTTATTCTTGTTGATCACAGGCGCCTCCGGTCCTTCTGCCATTGCAACTTCAGTCGGCCCCCTTCTTGACTACAAGTGCGATTGTAACGCAGTGAGAGATGAGGGAGCCAGGAGTCTCGCTGTCGAAGGTATAGAGCGAAGGGATTTTTTTTTTTTTATTATCTAAGTTTATAAAGGTCCGTGCGTAACGTAGTTACATGTGAGACCATAATCCGAAACCATGAAACGGCTGCCAGCGCCCGTCCCGATTGTGGGTTGTTTTATACAGTCCTCGGATGAGTGGTGTGGACCGGACAGCGAGGCAGTGGTGTTCAGGCACCGCCCAAGTGTCACAACCTATACTTGGCAGAAACAGAAAGGGAGACATAGACCCCCGGCCCCATGTTGGCCTGCGGCTGCGAGTGCCCGCTGCAACTGCTACTTTCTGACGGTTTTTTCAGGACGGTTGAATGTGGTATGTCCTAGGCCTGATGACTTAGCCCCGTCTAAGCGCGTTGTCGCTACTACGCAGAAAGAGAAAATAACCCCCCCTCCGTTGAAGAAACACAACATTCACCAGCATGCCAGGTCATGGCACACAAAAGCCCTTTCACTCACTTAGGTGAAGGGTTCCTTCGCCGGAAGCAGGGTAGAGAACACCCCAACCCGCATCCGTGGGTTCCCCCCAAGCCAAACGTCCTGTCTGACTGGGGTTCGCCCGCCACCGCGTAGATTCCGACAGCGAGGGGTCGACCTCGCCACCATCCTCATGATGACCATCGCGTCTCGAATTGGAATCACTGTTTGCCACAGGAAGGCGAAACTCATCCTCTCCGAAATCCAGCGCATCCGCTGGCCTTCCATTAGCAAGGTATTGCCGCTCCCTCTGCGGCCCCCACCAACTGGAGTGTGGAGATTTGAACTCCAGGTCGTCTGTTAGATTGCTAAAAAACCAGTCGACGAACTTTGCTCTGTCCTCCTCCGACCTAGCACTGGCCTCAGCTTCCGCCTTGGCATGGTGATCATCCGCCGGAATATGTTTCTCCGTCGGCTTCTTCACCTTCAATATTGGGTCACGCTTCTGCTCCTCAGAAGCCTCCCCTTTGTGTATGAGCGTCCTTATAGTCCACTCATGTCCTGATCTCCACACTTCGCGCATGAACTGCCGGTGGGATTTGGGACTGTAATCGATTGGTTTCCACTTGGTGTGGGCACCAAACACTGTTTGTTTAAGTATTGTCTCAACCCATACTCGTGTTACCGCGTAGGAGTTGAAACAATTTGCAGCTAAATCTGAGGTTCTCGTTTCCACCAGCTTAGTCCATTCAAAAGTTCCTGCCATGGGGTTCATGATCAAGAACACAAGGAGTTCGTTTTGTCCAAACGACTGTGTGCAGTTTTGGAAATCTGCAGAATCCATACTCGCAAGAGCTGCTAGCTCCTCTTGGTTGTATGGGTCAGGTGGTCTCCAAGCACGGTACCACAAAAGACACTCGTCCAGCAGATGCTTTCGAGTTTCAATAGCGCCACACGCACATTCCGCGGGGCCCTCCAGGTGAAATCTTTCACGGAACTCGCCAATAGGCATGTGTCCTGAGATGAGACGTGTAGCAGCAGCATATTCCGCCACACCCACTGTATTATTAGGCTTATCAACGTTATACAACGCTGACTGAGCTCCGCCAAGGTGTTTCAACCACCAATGCCGTTTGGCCACTGGTGTCACTCCCTTGAATTCAGACGTTTTAATAACGTTGCTGTGCCCTTTGTAATCAAAGTCTTTCATAAGACGACGCCACCGTTTAATAGCCATGGCATCTTTGTCTTGACGTGCCACACTCCACGAGGTAAATCTCGGTTGTGGTTTTTCTGTAGCCTCTTTGGCAAATTTGTCCATGTCCTCGTTGAGTGCGAGGCCAATGTGACTTGGTACCCAATGCAGCCCCACATAGCGTGCAGGGTTTGCGCTCAAGAAGTCTCGCACCCTTCGGCACGCTACCAAACGCATCATCTGTCCCGGGCCAACATTTGGCTTCAGGATGGATTGCAACGCAGACTTGTTGTCAGCAAAGAGGTGGATTTCAGTGATACTATCAGGAATGTTCATGACAGCATCACTAATACCCATAGCAAGAGCGCAAATTTCAGCGTCATATACGCCAGAATTGCCCATAGGGGTGTGTTTCCTAGTAAGAGTTACACCCATGTGTCGTGTAGTCCAGGCTGCTCCTGACTTGCGTCTTCTTGCAGACCCATCCCATATAAGAGATCCGTCAGTCCAAACTGAACGAATGTCTTCATTATGTTCTGTGAACTCAATTCGAGGTTTCAGATCTCCATCCACCCACGACTTAAAATCGTTGGAGGATTTGTTAGGCGCATCCACAAAGAACTTGATTCTGTCCTGGAACTCATCTAGAATGCGTTTACCAGGCCAGTTTTCAACATCAACAGGATCAAAGGCTTCGTCTGAAGTCATCCCTATTCTATGGATGTGCGCCAAAGGCGAATCCACTTTATATCGTCGTGCCCCCAAAGGAAAAGGCATGCGACAATTTGCATCGTTTGTCTCCCACTCCGCCGGGAGATTAGCCCGGAGGGGGTGACCTCGATGCACTGTTCTCACTCTAAGAGCAGCTTTCGACATAAATTTGTCTACTTGGTGTCGGATGGGAATGAGCCCAGCCATCATCTCGAGTGCACCAATCGGAGTGGTCTTAAAGCCACCTGTGATCCACCTCGCAGCTCGCGACTGAGCAAGTTGAAGCTCTTTCGCAATCCATTTCTGTCGCTTCCAATTGGGATCCCACCACAGTTGTGCACCGTAGAGTAGGACTGGAAGCACGTTAGAGATGTATAACCGTCTCTTATGATAGGGATTAAATCCTTGTTGAGAATTACCAAGTAATCGCAACGCATTGACAGTGCTACACGCCTTGTTAGCATATCGTCTTATGTGCTCCCTCCATGTAAGTCTAGGAGTGAAAAAGAAGCCCAGGTATCGTACAACCTCCTTAGGCTTAATGACAATTGCTGTCCCGTCATGGCTTGGCAAATTCACACTTGGGCCCAAAGGTTCACCTGGGCTCCAAGGTTTGGTGCTATTTCTGAAGTGGATAAGTTCGGTCTTATCCCCTTCTACTTCTAACCCTGCCATTCTCATGGCATCGGTCATTTTTACATATATGCGTTCCAGCAACCTAGCGTTTGCTATAAGTTGTTGGTTAATGCGCGCTTTTGCCATTGGAGGGCCATAGAGCGAAGGGATTGAAAAGTGTTTGAGTTATGAATGAACGCTGTAAGCGCCGTGTCACGAGCGGCGACTCAGAGCAGCTCTTATACTGCAACTGTCACCATTCACCACAACCACTCCTAAGCACCGTTCTCACAGCCCCGAAGACAATATGGACGTCCTTGCAGCTGATTCTTTCGTTGATGCCGACCCCGCCATGTTATCCTACGACGATACAATCCCGTATTCTGAGCTACCACCAGTCGAATCAGCTCACACCTCTCTCGCCGACCGCATTGGCCACACGAAAGTGTACCTGATATCAGACGCGATCGCTGCGCGTACAGGCAAGGTGCGCGGGTAGCTCGTCTTTATAGTCCCTTTGGCAGGGCCTGACGAGCCAGTAACCGACCTTCCTTCTCCCGCCTTGTCATATTGGTACGCCGATAGCGCAAGTATGAAGAGGAAGACGTCGAAGTCGATATGGAGGAAGGTGCGAATAATCAATGTCCCTTTCTTTGACAAATAAATCATGTGCAAGGGCAGACGTATCCGATCCCTCCCTAAGGGACAACGCTATCCTCTTACACGGTCCCCCAATATCATTCGTCCCTACTGAGAACATATTCGCCTATGCGACGCATTTCGACGCACACCCCATTGGCCTCGAATGGATTGACGACACTACATGCATCCTGGTATTCTCTAACAAGGCCGCTGCTCGTGGTGCGTTCCGCTACCTGGCCAAATCTCATGCCGAAGAGCCTTCAGAAGAAGGCTTTATTACCGCAAAGCCCATACCTATTGCATTCTGGCCGCCTGAAGAACGCATCAACAAGAGTTTAGGGAAGGGAGGAGGGTTAAAGGGTGCCATTCGTATGCGTTGGGCGTTGACGTTAGACGTGAAAAAGCGCGGTGCAAAGCAAGAATCCCAGTTTTACAAGAAATTCGGGACTAGTGCAGGCAGGGCAGGTCATAATGACGGTCCTTACAACAGATTGGCGAAAAAGAGGAGAGGAGAGTCAGTAGATCGTAACCAGGCGGAGGAGAGGGCTAAGCTGGACGACGACCTGGATGCTTTCCTTGCCGAGGGTGATTCGGAAGCAGAACCCTCGGGACCACCTTCTCCTCCTTGGAAGATGCGCTCAGACTACATAGGCGGTGGGGGAAAGACTCTTCTCGAACGAACATCCGTCATCCGAGCAATGCCTTCAGACTCGCGTCGAACCGTTTCGCTTCCTCGTCGAGGACATCGTCGTACGGAGACGGACGAGGACGATCAAAGCCGGTCAAGGGAAAGACAGGCTCGGAGCCGACGGACAGAGAGGCCGAGAAAGACGCAGGAGGACTTGGATGCGGAGCTTGACGCATTCTTGAATGCGAAAGATTGACCTGTGCACTACATATTAGCACCAGTCGTGAGTATGCACGGCTATCCCTCGCATCGCCCTTCCTCGTCTCAATCGCGTCCCTCTCTCTCATGCACAACGCAGGTCAGGTCGCCTTGGTCAGCCCATTCTTTACAAACGAGTCGAGCAGCGACATCTCTTGAGCCGCGAACCACTCTGAGCGGCGCAAAAGTCTGATATATATATATATTGCCTACGGGGTTACTGCAGCGGATCATGGTGTGCTATACCGTAAGTATAGGTTATGACGGTGACGGACGAGGCCAGGACGTCCTGATCTACGACTTCCTTAGTTTCGTAACCTCAGCAACATCTTGCGCGACTCACTTGTAAACCATGAATCCCTTGGATCTCCTTCTTTAACGTATCGTTGACCAACCGGTGCTGCTTCACCGTCGGGAGGTCCTTGAATGCGTCGCTGGTGATAGAAATAGCGTAAAATGACCCGCAACCACCTGTGCAGCTGTCAAACACTGTGCTTTTGTCAAACAGTCAAATGCACGTACCAGAGACATCCTGTACAGCTAGTTCAGTTGGTGAGAACCTCTGCTGAAGCTTGTTGGTAATATTCTGCTCTCCTTCGCTCAGTTTGCGCGAAGCGTAGCCACGACGCAGCGCGACGTGCACAACGCTTCCGGGTTGTATATGAGCAAACCTATGTCGGGCCAGTAGCGCGTACATACGACCAAAAGACGAGAGCAAGCTGCGGTGGCTCTTCGAGACAGTCGTGGTTAGAGATCGAGCCTTGAGCTTGAGCTTGAGCTTATACATCCAGCTCCGTCTCGGCCACCGCTTGATGAGAGCCCGCGTCCGCCCAAAACGCAGAGAGCTCACGCCCTCACCTCCACTTCCGCAAGCGCGTCCGACTGCCCTGTCCATTTGAAGAGGACCGAAGACGATGCTGTGGACTTCGTCTTGCAGGCCGCTCACCTTTGCTAGGATTTCCCCGCCATTCCTGTCGAGTTTCCGGGGTTTGAAGCAGGTCACAGCACGACTGGGCTCGCTGCCTTCGCGCAATGTGCACACAACACACGGAGGTCTGCAAGTACGTTCTCGTATTCTAAGCTACCTCCCAAGCGGTCCGACGGGGCTATGGACCTCAAAGCGACCGCTCTCCGGAGTTGTGAGCAAGAGACCAACCTTCGACCCTCGGTTCTTCTCATCCCATGCTACCCCAGCGACGACAGAGCTACCTGTACTTTCACCACCTCCTGTCGCCATGTGGCTACTCACATCTTCTGCTTTGGTTTTCGCGGTCATAGTCGTGGGCGGCGTCACTCGACTGACGGAGTCTGGCCTCAGCATCACGGAATGGCGTCCAGTCTCTGGTATACTCCCACCTCTATCGCAGAGAGATTGGGAAGAGGAGTTTGATAAATATAAACGTACTCCGGAGTTTAAACTGTGAGCAAGCATCTGTCATTTTCCTGCCATGTTATCGGTATGGTTCTGAACACCGCTGTAGGATGAACCATTCGATGACCGTCCAGGAATTCAAAGAAATCTTCTTCATGGAATGGGGCCATCGTGTGTTGGGACGCATAATCGGTCTAGGCTTCGTCATCCCCTTAACCTACTTCGCGGTCCGTAAACGTCTAACAGCAACTATGCCTAAGCAATTATTCGGCATGGCACTTCTGTTGGGCGCACAAGGCGCACTAGGATGGTACATGGTCAAATCCGGACTCGAAGATTCCCTCATGGAGACTCCTGGTGCCGTTCCCCGTGTATCTCAGTACAGGCTGGCTGCCCATCTCGGTACAGCTTTCGTTCTGTACGCAGGAATGTTCGCGACCGGGATTGCTACTCTTATGGATTGGAGATTTGCGAAGAGGGGAGAATGGGCCGGCCTCAAGGAGAGTGAAGGAGCATGGAGGTCTGTTGTCAACAATCCACTTGTCAAAACCTTCGCGAGAAATTCAAAGGCCCTTACTGCTCTGGTTTTTGCGACGGCATTATCAGGTAGGTCTTCTCTTTCGCGATAGCCCGGACATCTACGATTAAATTGGTCCTATAGGTGCATTTGTTGCCGGCCTTGATGCCGGTCTTCTCTACAACGAATTTCCGCTCATGGGTGGGCGACTGGCACCGCCTGCAGACGAACTATTCTCTCCTGCGTACGCAAAAAAGTTGGACGGCTCAGACATCTGGTGGCGTAACATCTTCGAGAATCCAACCACAGTCCAGTTTAATCATCGTTGTCTAGTGAGTCAATAAACCAGGCACATCTCAACGTACATCTTGTGAGACTCTAATTTGTAGGCTATTACCACGTACACATGTACAGCTCTGTTGTATGCCTCAGCACGTAACCCTGCTCTGCGGGCTGTACTGCCACCCATGGCACGTCGTATGGTGAAATCGGCGTTCGTGATGGCCAACATACAGGTCCTGTTGGGCATCTCCACTCTTCTATACCTCGTACCCATCTCGCTAGCCGCAGCGCATCAAGCTGGGAGCGTTGCCTTGCTTACCACAATGGTTCATCTGCTAGTATCTCTCAGACGACCTGGTGTAGCCGCACAAGCATGGAGACAGGCGGCGTCGCAAGTAAAGACGGCCACAAAACCAACATGATACTTGTCATCACAATAATCAACCCCATAATTTGTGGATCTCGTATTGCTCAGACTCAGCACACACCACTCCTAATTTATACAATTTGGACATGATGAGCAACTGCTTGCAGAATACACTTTGGGTGACAAATTACTAAACAAGGACCTCTACTCAGCCATTTGGACGTCTTCGTCACCGGCAGCGGGTGGTGGATCTGCGGCAGCAGCAGCTGCGTTGTCCGCCGATTCTTTAGGAATCATACTCTTGAGATACACCTCTATTCCCTCGCCTTCCAAGATGCGGAAAGGCCCTTCGGGTGGCACGGACTTTTCATGAGTGCTTGCCGGACCAATGATACCTATTGACGTATTGTTGATAGTCAGCTCCTTATCCTGCTGCAGCGTTTCGCGGAGCGCATGCAAGCCATGACGAATAAGGTCTTCTAGCTCGCCTGCAGAATATGCAAGCGAAGACTCGTGTCAGTGGGTGGAGACACTCAATGCCGCAAGCGTTTTGACGTACAGTCCATGAAACTCTCAAAGTGTTTCTCCAGGTAGGTCTTGGCACTTTGACTCCGGGCGCCGATTGACATCGCGTAGTATTCATACGAGTTTCCTGAGGGTGAGAATTCGTACAGGTGAGGACCGGTCTTGTCTCCGCCAATGACGAGAAATCCGACACCGTAAGGCCGTCTGCCATACTCCTGGGTATTCACTTGAGCCTCTAGCACAATTGACCGGCAGAGTTAGCGGCGCACGGAGGCATACATAGAAAAAGACGTACTATCTGCGGTAGATGACACGAGGCGATTCACGGGAATCGGACGGTTGAATAGCATTTTCGATGACATTGCTTGTTGGCGCATAAAGTTGCTGGGTGACGGTAAAGACCAGCAACTCACAGGACATGCACGGGGACGTACCTCAATACTCGTGCATCTGAAGTCAGCCCCGCGATGGCAATCCCGACATGGTCATCAACACGATACATCTTCTGCTGGTACGAGGCAAGCTCGCCAGTCGACCGCTAAAGCCACACACCGCCACGTTCAGGGAATTACGCAGAATGAGGTGATAATCAAGATACCTTGAGAGCTAGAAGAATGGCATGCGTCTTGGATCTGAGACCAACTGCAGCTGAACCTTGCTTGACGGCCTCTAGTGCATACTCGACCTGGTGGAGGCGACCTTGAGGCGAGAAGACCGTGTTATCTGAGTCGTATGTGTTGCGGAACTAATGAGAGCTGATATTAGCGGTGAATTTGGAGTACGTAACTTGGAGCATACCATGGTCAGATGAGAGTTGGAGGAGAGTGAACGCGAGGCGGAGGTGAGTGAAAGGCGACTAGACTGACGCGTGCCAATATAATGGACGCGTATGCCGTGCCCCGTTTAGGCAAGAGATCATGAACGCTGCAGCCAACTTGTTGAGTCTTGACGCTGAACTTCTGGTCAAGTCATACACCGCATATACTGTAATAAGACATGGCCACTCATTTTCTCGCCCACTATCCCGTTCTGCTATGGACAAGCTCACTCATATTACCCAGTGCCCTCCAGCTCTCACTTCAAACTCGTCTGTCATCGACAGTTCCCCTCAGACTCAGAGCACTAGCCCTCCAGTTCCCCAGCTTACCATATCATCTTCGTCTACCATGGACGGTTCAACTCTGATGACTAGCCCTACAGCCCTCCCTTCTGTATCCCCTCAGTCGAAGGTGAGGGCAAGGCGGTGCAGGCCAACTCGGGCTACCTCCAACAACATGCACATTACCAGAGCACGGTTTACCGCTGCAATGGTTCGTCTGTTTTGTCCTCTTCGTCTACTCTATGAATTTCTCACAACGTTCGCGCCGTGTTTTAGAGAGAGCTAAGACGTCTGGCCTCCGAAATGTTGGACCTCAGTCGGTCCTCCCGGAACCAGGATGATGGTAGATGGAAAGCATTCGTTAAACAGGTGAGAGCTTTGCGTTGAGCCTCCCCAGTCTCCTTACTTACTTGCACGTTTCATCAACGTGAGCTCTGCGTCGCGGATCCAATCTTCTCTAGATATGAGAAATGCTGGCCGGCGCGCTCGTATTACGACGAACGGAGATGTGATTCGCGTTTCACTGCGAGGATCAAAAAGACGCAGAACTATGGGTCTGGAAGGACCCAGCAGCTCAAGAAATTAGGCAATTCGAAGACTGTGCAGAGACCCACCAATCACCGTGGCGTTGTTCGAAGTCAAGCAACGACAAGTGGCGGTCCTGTCTCTGTACACACGGTAAGCAGACAGTCTACAGGGTCATTCTTCTGAACAGAGACTCAACCATTGGAGACGATTTCAGCGCCCTCGCAATGTTTCGCCGCCGCGATCACCTCCACACTCCGAATTCCACTACCTCCTCCGTGGCCTTGTGCCAAACATCGAAGACTTATTGCCACTGTTCGAGAAGAGCGGAGTGCGCAACCTGACAGACCTTCGTGCTGTTGCGGAATTTCGCCCGCCTCATTTCTCAGTTTTCTTGCGCGACGAAATGGGGCTCAACGCCTTCCAGTACCGCAAAGCATGCTCAGCTTTGCAGTCGTTGACCGGCGGTGCGAAATTGGGATAACATTGGTTTCTTGTCTAAACTTTAGTTGGAACTGTACACATAAACATGACACCCTGTATCTTGGTTCACTTCTTTCTGTTCACTTCTTGTTCTAAGACTATTCTACATCCTCCCAGCTGTGGTCATGTACATCATCGTGTCTAAAAACAATTCCTGTTGGCACTCAAACAATGAGCTGGAACTGTGATCTATCTGGCGCCGCAAACGTCGACATATGCCTCAGCCTCAGGCGTTGTCGGTAACGTCCGTTGCTACAGCATTGCCGCGGGCCTACCATAAAACACGTTAGATAGTCGGAGCTACTGAGGCCACTCAACCACGACGTACGGCAATGATCATCATCTCTCATTTTCACTCTGCATACAGTCATCCTCGCCAAGTCCAATACATCTTTTTCTTTGACAAGGGAGCAATTGAGCACCGCGACTTCAGTGATATGAGAGGTCTCATCAGAGTCGCCAATGAAGCTTCCCGGCATCGCGAACTTGCTGCGTGGAGCCCCGGTGCGATCAAAGTTGCGTCCGCGCACGAGCTTGACTAGCGCTTGACCGCTCACCATCCCGCACCACCGTAAGTCGATGCGGTTGAGCATGGGACAGAGCTTGTCTAGGAGCTCAAGCGTCATATCAGAGATTGACGACTCGTGAAGCCGGAGTTCTCGCAGAGATGGCAGCCGAGAAAAGCAGGCTGAGAAGAATTCAGGTGTGAGATCGACGTCGTGGAGTTCAAGCAGTTCTACCGCGGCATCGGAGCCTTGCAGAAACTGGAGCAAAGTGGGCCCAAGTGCGAGTGGCTGGTGCTGGAGGTTGGTTTCCTCGTCGGCGCGGATGTGAAGATGTCGTAGACTGGGTGCGCGCAAGTGGTCCAGGAATCCGCTTAGATCGGTGAGGCCGTGGAAAGTTAGCGTGGTGAGCTCATTGAGAGACACCATTCTGTCACCGTCGAGCTCGGGGATGTAGGGTTCTGAAGAGAGTGTCGGCAGAGAGATGAAGAGCTGCGTCAAGTTTGGAAGGGACTCAAGAATGTCAAGGATACGACTTGCGCTGTTGGGACGCTGCTCCGGATTGCTGGTGAGATTAAGCGATAGCGAGGCAATATGCGCGGGGATAGTGAGGTCGTTTGGGAGAGCATTACAAGTCAAGCTCACAGACCGCAGTCGAGGGGCACACTCGACTGTGAATATCCGAGCCAGTGACAATAGCTCGGGTTCTCCGTCAAGAGCAGGGTGGAATTGGACCTCGAGCGTCGCTTTGATTTCTTTGAGGTTAGGCATAGGGAAAGTGCACTGTTCAATGAGATCCCAGGCTTGAGATACTGTCTCACTGGTGAAGGTGAGAGTTTCCCACTGCGAGGAATGACGCCGCAAAAGTTCCATGTTCCGGGAGAGATGGAGCCATAGACTAGACCATGTAATTACAAAAGCGGGGTGAAGGGGTGCGTGCTTCACCCTCGACAGCCAGAATCTGGTGCGGTCGACAGCATCGGCACTATTCCCATCCACGTAAACATACGACCAGACGCGAGGAGACATTGCTGCCCTCCGCCAGCTGGAACAGACTTGCGAGACCACCATAGGAGCAAACGTCCAGCCCTCGATTGTGCAGCACTCGAAGATCTTCGCGAGCAGCTCCTCTGGCAGACGACGGGCGAGAGTGGTCACCGCTTTGCAGCGAGCGATGACTTCTCTATGGCGGCCTTGGGCGATGCGAGCGAGAGTGATCTGGGCCATGAGGCCCTGAATCTTCTGGTCTAATGCACTTATGGCCAGCTCTTGGTTCTGTATCTCTGCTCTCGCCGCTGCGACTTCCTCAGGATATGGCTCGCGGCGGAAGACCGCAGGACTGATATCTGACATGCTAGTTCCCTACGCGGTAGCCTTATTTAAGTGCTCATATTCGATGTGACAGGATACTCGCGCAAGAACCATACTCGCCTTCAGGTTTGTGTGGTAAGCGAATGTACTCAGGCTATTAGTGGCAGCCTACTGAAGCCTGGTGGATGAGGATGAGGATGAACAGCTACACGAGCGAGTACACTCAGACTCGGCACTCGGAGGCAATCATTCGGATCAGCCAATGGCCAGCGCACGCGTGGGATTTTGCGCGCTCAGACGCGTCTCTCTCGACTCTCCTTAGTCGCGTACCGACTCAATCGAGGACCTTACAAAAACCAAGTGAGTACCGGCAACGCAGTACTTACAAGCATGATGATTCAGAGTGGAAGCTTACGTCGACCCCTGGATTCACCGCTCAGCTGGGTTGGAATGGAGACCTGTGTTCTGGATACTGCTGAATACTTTCATATCGCGTCGGCATACTTATGTTCGACCATGCTGACTATACATCCCAGCGTATATACACTATTGCATGGATCCGCGAAGAGCTCGAGATCCTCGTCTTGCCAGGGCTGACCCTAGACGACAACAACAACAGTCTGGGTCATCCTTCAACGCACCGCCGCCGCCGCCGCAAGCAACACCTCAATATCCACCACCGCACCTTCAGAATGGTACTCCGCCTTATATGTATCAAGGGGCGCCACAGCATACATATGCCTCCATGCCAGGGCCCTCATACACACCAGCACCACCGACACCGCTGCCGCCACAACAGTATCCCTCGTCGAACCAGCAGCTGAAGGAAGAAGCCAGAGAGGCTAGTTCTCTACCGCCCCCTTCCGCAATGAGTCGGTCTGTGTCACAAACATCTCACCCTGAAGTATCTCCGTACAAGGCCAGACCTTTGTTCTGCGTCGTATGTGCTAGTAATCAGGTATGTCCACGAACAACTTCACACTGTGCGAGAACTGACGTCAAATTTTCACTCAGAATCGATCCATGGAAGGACACTTCGTCTTGGCGTGAGTGAGACCTATCAGTTTGGTGCCTCCGCTTCTCACAAATACACAGCAAAGAAGGGTTCCGCGTCATCTCATCTGGGACTGGTTCTGCTGTACGACTTCCTGGTCCTGCAATTGACAAACCCAACATATTTGCTTTTGGGACGCCATATAATGATATTTATGAGGAGCTAGAGCGACAAGATCCAAGACTGTAAGTGTAACAAACTTGGGGCCCGCGGTGTCCATTGAGACCTGACCCAATCCGACCACTAGTTACACCGCCAACGGATTGCTGCAAATGGTAGATCGCAACCGGCGCCTGAAACGAGCACCTGAGCGTTGGCAAGAGACGAAGACAGTTGCTGACATCGTCATCACTTGTGAGGAGCGGTGTTTTGACGCAGTTTGCGACGGTGAGCCGCAGAATGGATCAGGATCAGACCATTTCATTGACCATGTCACTCTAGACCTGCTGAGTCGCGGAGGAGACTTCAATAAACCTGTTCATGTAATTAACATAGATATTAAAGACAATCACGAGGAGGCGCAGATTGCGGGCAAGGCGATTCTGGACCTGGCGAGGGCGGTAAGAGTCTTGTACCTGTTGCGCTCTGTTGCTCACACTGGCTTGTACAGATTGAAGGTGCCAGCGACGTTGACGAGGAAATCGATGGCATCCTACAGGCTCATCAGGAGAAACACCCACACAACCTGCTACATGCTGTCGCGTACTACTGATGCTGATCACCATTCTGTCATCGTACATGCTATCTACGTCTAGAGTACGTGGTCTCTACACGGATTGCGTGCTTCGTTGCATTCTGGAGCGGCCTTGTGTCAGTTTGAATCTACCAGAAGGTTTGTTTAACAGCTGGAAATACAGTAAAGCCTGGTAAGAAAGCTGCTGAAGCCACACGACGTGGGAAATGAAGGCGCCAGAATTACGACGCACTTGTCTGAGCGATGTGATCGTGATCGCGACGAGTACACATATAAACCACCTACCACCAAGTGTACCTCAGCTTTCTCTCGCTCTTTTTCAGATCTCCCCGACAACATACCTACAATGCCAAGTCTCCGTCTTGGAAGCATAGCTCCTGACTTCGAAGCTCAGACCACAAAAGGTCCAATCAAGTTCCATGAATGGATCGGTGACTCGTGGGTATGTCTGACCAATGATTAGATCCTCGCTGCCACACTGTCGCTGATAGCTCTTCAGGCCATCTTGTTCTCGCACCCAGGAGACTTCACGCCAGTGTGCACCACTGAGCTTGCTGAGGTAGCCAGAAGGTGAGTCTCAGCAACGCTACCATGCTCTACACGCCGTAATAGATCTCGTCACAGAGCCCCCGACTTTGCTGCTCGCAATGTCAAGGTCATCGGAATATCTGCCAACGGCCTCGAGGACCACGCAAAGTGGTCCAAGGATATCGAGGAGTGGGGTGCAAAGTTCGCTCCGACCACCGTTGATTTCCCTATCGTGAGTGCTGCTCGCATCGCCGTCGTCTGTGCGACGCTTATTCTTAGTGGCTCTGGTAGATCGCGGACCCGGATCGCAAAGTGTCTACCCTCTACGACATGCTTGACGAACAGGATGCTACCAACCGCGACGCTAAGGGTCTTCCTTTCACGGTCAGCCTTCATATTATATACTTATGGACTCCGTAAGCTGATTGGATATTCCAGATCCGAACGGTCTTTGTCATTGACCCCAAGAAGACCATCCGTCTCACGCTCGCCTACCCCGCCTCTACTGGACGCAACTTCGATGAAATCATTCGGTACGTCTGATCGATTTCCAGACAACATAGCCTGCAGAGCTGACAATGCTATTCATACAGCGTTGTTGATTGTAAGTTCCTGGTCCGACGCCTCATACATGCTTTGTAACCTGCATGTTAACACCATTACAGCTCTGCAGATCGGTGACAAGTACCGCGTAACTACACCTGTCAACTGGAAGAAGGGTGACGACGTGATCGTCCATCCCTCAGTTTCCAACGAGGAGGCCAAGACTCTCTTCCCTGAGCATACCATTCACAAGGTGAGTTTGCACTCGGTCCGAGCTTGATCGGAGTCCTGACCTACTTCTTTTCAGCCCTACCTCAGAACGACGCCTCTCAAGGTCGAGTAAACTGTGCAACGGATGAAACTGTAATTATAGTCGCTACCAGAAAGTACTCAAACGTGATATCTACCATTTGGAATTCGTACAGGCGACCCTCGGTTGCAATCGACTGCGCTCGAGAGATGTGTATGAGGTTAGCCTTCTTCTCCTTCGTGTGTTGCGACCGCGCTCGTAAGAGTCGCCCTATACCTCTGATTGACTGCTGAGTGAACGAGCGAAGGTTCCTGACTACGTTATGCCTTGCGCTTGGTGTACAGAATATCCGCAGCTTTCTCGCGTTACGTTGGCTGACAACCATACATAGTACCAACGTAAGCTTCAACTGGTCCGAGTAGCCCTAGTTTTCGCGTTGCAACAGGGCATCGGTACGCTTGACGATGATTTCGCAGTGAGGAGACGTGTACGCCGCACCGCTTGCATTTATGGATATATGTTCGTAAACAAGTGTGACGAGCTCGGACTCGGAGCTGCTCACCCATCGGGCACCTGTAGGCCAATGTAGTCTCCCGAGAGTGTGAAGCTTCGGGCGCCTGTATGGCCACAACCCCTTCGATAGGGTTCCAAAATTTGGTTAATTGATCGATCAATGCCAAGCGGCCGTTGAGCGCCCGGCGCATCGGGAGCCAGAGGCCACGTGATAGCCATGTGGCCTTCATCGCTACGACGCGCGTTGCAGCAGATTAGTTCAGCTGCTTGAACTTACGCGTTCTCCATCTTCTGCTTTACACTAGCAACACCTTCATCACACGCACACGAAACATGGCGACTGCTGGAGGTGGAGCATACAGGTTGGGCGTGTTTCAGACCTTGTCATTCGCCAGGCTTACCCCCGTCAAAGTTACTCACTTACAGTCTTCTCTCCGAGTGGAAAGCTTGTACAGATCGAACACGCTCTTGCAGCAGTGTCGTCGGGGACGACGAGTCTTGGAATCAAAGGTATACATCTCCTGCCTTACAGGGTTGTTGACGCGATACTGAACCTCCGAACAGCTTCGAATGGCATTGTGATCGCCACCGAGAAGAAAACCTCATCCATCCTCATTGACGACACCGTGATTCAGAAGGTGGCAGTAGTATGCCCCAACATTGGAATAGTGTACTCTGGCATGGGCCCAGACTTCCGCGTCCTCGTTACCCGTGCACGGAAGAGTGCACAGGCTTACTGGAAGATTCATGGCGAGTATCCGCCAACGAAAGTGTTGACACAGGAAATAGCGAATGTCATGCAACAAGCGACGCAATCAGGGTATGTCATTGTGCTTTGTGGAAATTGACGGTGTTTCATCTGGTTTTGACATTGCACAGAGGTGTACGACCGTATGGAGTGTCATTGCTTGTGGCAGGGTGGGATATCAACCGTGGACCCACCCTTTATCAAGTTGATCCATCAGGTTCTTTTTGGGCGTGGAAAGCGAGTGCGATTGGAAAGAATATGGTCAATGCGAAGACGTTCCTTGAGAAACGGTGCGTGTAATTCCAGTTTCCCAGTCCCTGAGGAATAGCTGATCATATGTCCTCGGTTGCTTTCACGGTCGTTTTGGCGTTTCACCTTGTGATTTGCACGCTCAGATACAACGACGATATCAGCCTAGAAGATGCGATACACACGGCTCTTCTTACCCTCAAAGAAGGCTTTGAGGGTCAAATGACGGAGAAGACGATTGAAATTGGTGTCGTGACTGTTCCAAGTCCGACTGAGCTGGCAGCTGGGAAAGTAGAGGGTACAGGGCGATTCAAGCCCACGTTCAGAAAACTGACAGAGGAGGAGATACGTGATTACTTGGCGCTGTAGACGCAGATGGACTCATTGTAATAGTACGTTTAGTGGACTTCTGGCATTCTTTAATTGAAAGCTTTGAATTGGCGCATGTAGCAATAGACGTTTAGTGATCAGCGAACGGCTGACGCGATAATTATCCCGTGAATTTACGTTGGTTTCCATCTGCACTGGTACACTCTGACCAGAATTACCAGGAATGCTTTGCGGTCGCCCGGCAATCGGGGCAGATACGATGTTGATACAGATGCCAAGTGTTGCCAGCGAATCAAGCGTTGGGATGTTTCACAGACCTCGGCGTGCTGTCGTTGTACAGTCGACATACGATCCGTGTTTCGCAGTTTACAGAAACATGCACTGGTGGTTATGCCAAGTCAGCGAGCGCTGGGCGCTTTGGACCATGGCCAGGGGAGGATGCTGCAAAACGTCGAGGCCGAGTCGGGGTGAGCCTCCGGCCGGAGTGATTCTTGATCTAGATTTCCAATTGTGTGACACCATAGGTACACCGCCAGAGATCGGCCTTGAAGATCTGTATGGGACAACGCACCGTTTTGATGTATTTCAAGCGCACAGAGTGTTTCACTGTAATCTCGACGCAGCCACGTTAATGTTCATGAGATCCCACAGGTTTCCTCGAGGCGTGCCGTCCCAGTTATCAACGATCCAGGTGCGCTTTCCCAAAATGCCCTCGTCCCGTTTTCATCAGCCACTCTAAAGAACCGCCATCCCTTTTAGCAGGCTAAGCTGCTGGCAAGGTACTGTAGAGCAAGCACACAGTGAGCGATTGATCGTGATATCTATGATTTAGCCTTGTGGATGTCCGCACATTTCCCAAGTCCTTGAAGTTGCGTGCGATCCCGTACGAAGGACTCCCCATATACACTTTAACTTTTATAGACGCCGCACCAGTCTACATAGTTCCCCAGCTCGAACCTATATAACCCATCGCCCTCGCCCTCACATCCATCTGCCATCTGCCACACCACCCTACTATCCTCGCTTTCATTCATCGCCTGGTCAATCCCGATATGAGCGGAACTGCTGCTAAAGCCGGACAGCGCGCCACGCCCAGTTCTTCTTCAAGACGATACAGTGGCAGCAGCCAGGCCAGCGCTGGTGAGTCCGTCGCCACACCCACTGTGTACGCTGCAACCGATCATGTTTGCCAGGCAAAGCGGGCCCCAAGGTTTCTGACTCGCAGCCGCTGTTAACGCCTGTCGTCCGCAGTAAAAGGACACCCATAGCTTGTACGGAGTGCCGTCGACGACAGGTCAAAGTGAGTACCTCTTTCAAGGCGAGACTGTCAGGCGCAGGGCCAAACGGCTGATCTCTTAACGTCTTAGTGTACGGGGGGATCGCCTCAGTGCGAGCGATGCTTGAAGCGTGGCGTCAAATGCGAATACATTCCATGCAATCAGCAAAAGGCCGCGTCCACGGGGTCCCCGACACCTCCTGCCCAGCCCGAACGCCAGATGCATCATCCCATCGCGTTCTACCAGTCACAATCGTCACAGAGTAGCACGACACCGTGGCAACAATCCGGCTCTTCTTACCCAGACTACTTCCACGACGGACGCACTTCATTTGAGCAGCGCAACGATTGGAGGCATCAGGCCAATGGTCCTATAGCCACCGAGGGACAGGTGTCGCAATCTTACTTAAATGTAATACCGGACCAGCCGAGGACCTCCGATGTAGTCTTCAGTAGGGACACATACAGCCAAGCCACCTACAGCTACCAAACCTACGGTCAGCCTGGCTTCCAAACGACACTTCCTTCTCACCAATCGTACACGGATGGCTCATTTCCCAGTGGGTATGTGACCTCGGATGCACATCTGGGATCCGGTGACCAGCCTCTGCCATTCGGCTACGGCGGAGGACCTGGACGGACGAGTCTACTAGACCAGCATTCCTCCCACCGATCGTGCGTACCGCCCCGTAGAAGCTACGGAGGCGTTTTCCGCTGATTTCTGCCTTCGACAGCTCGTTCTCTGGGCAATATATGCAGGGTGGGAACGCGCTTTACACCTCTCCTTCTGTGGGTTTATCATCGGACTTTACAAACCAAGACTGGACCGTCGTGAGTAATTACCAAAGACATCACTCTGTGGACCTCCGTTGACGCCGCCTCTGACGGCCAGGATCCCGCATACGTGAACCATCCAGGCACGCGTCATCATTGACCCCATGATACCCATTTCATTTATGTGCTTGGCTGCTCATACCATGTATCATAGTCATATTTATCAAGGCGTCTTTCTACTGAAGTCGCCACGGACTCATGCATTCAGCGTCCCTATCATCACTTCTATCACTTAACATACCTTGCTCCTCTTGGATTGCTGGGTATCTCACGCATGTAGCTCCTCTTAATCTAATCAACGAATTCCGCCTTACTCAGCACAATCTGCTGCGGCCTTATGATTTTCGCAGTCCACCGGTGCCAGTCACCGTATGTTGTGACCAAATTGTGGAGGCTCCCAAGATAGCGGTTGCTGCTGTAGTAGAGAAGATTTCCCGCAAGCGCAGCTTGTTTGACGTTAAGAGACCGTCATATGAGTAAACATGCTGGACCGCTACGTACCGCGCTACCGTTACCATAATCGGATCAACAAGTTCCTCAAGCCCCTGCTGAGTGCCAGGCTGTTAGTTTAAGCCGGGTACTATACGACGACTCAATCTACCAAACTGATTCCGCCGGCGAGCCACTGTCGGTCTCTTTTGGCTCTCCTTTCCCTGGCTTCCCCACAGAATGATTGTCCTGGAACCCCGTGCTGGAGCAGGTGGCCACAAGAATCGTTCGATACGTGCTGGAATTCCCACACGCCGCTGAGGGGGTTTTACTCATCTAGCGTCCCAACTGCGCTTGAAATGAGCCTGGATGATGGGACAAACGTCGAGAACGTGCTCGAGGGAATCCATCCCTCGGACTCTGACCCTGGGAGCGTGGGTCCGCAACAGTAGTTTCCTTTTACGGTTATGGGTGCGTCGGCCTATTGTCGGAGGCTCGGAGCGCGAAGCGCGATGTTTAGACTTTCAAGTTCAGCATTCGAAGTTTTAACTACACGACGATGCATGCTTCACTCGTGAGTTCTTAATATAGTTTGACTCTGATTCACTATCGATTGATACGACGACTCGAGGTGTAATATGATCCTGGCAGTGGCCTTGAACAGTGTGCTCAGTCCGACGCCGCTGATCACACGCCGGTTGATGGTACCCGTGAAGTAGTGGGAGTCTTTGCGGTCGTTTTGGAAGCTGTCGTTGTTGGGAAATAATGACGGAACGAACAGCAGGCTGGTGAAATACGGCTTTAGCAAACAGGTGAGCATCTTGTACGTAGAGTTCGAACTTGCATTCACTGCCGGGCCGCAGCGGTGGCAGCGGTATCGCAGATTCTCTCGTTCAAGGGCTTACAAGGCCGGGCTGAATTGGGGCTTTACAGCGTACAACCACGGGGAGTCATTTGTATGTGACTGCTGTTCTACTACGTCAGGTATAGGCGAACCGGGAGCGGTGCACTAATAGTGCGCTCATCGCATGACTCGCCAATCTACTGTGGTCTTATGGAATCATCCCATAAAAATATGAAAGGCTGCGACGACATTGATACACGCCCTCGTACTCATCTTCCGACTAGCGAAAATGCAACAATCAAACAGACAGGAGTAAGCAGCATGCTATTTTGACTACTACGAGAACGGCGACGTTAGCGTCTTATGACTAGGAAATACTGCTATCGGGCGCGCAACAGGTCAGGGCTCATGGTGACCTTCCATCCATTCTATTGGCATCAAGAAAGACTACACTGTGCGATACTCTTGCATCATCATCGGGCGCATATCTTCATTAGTGTCCTTACTATGATACGAGTACAGATGTGCGTTCGTCCGACGCACAAAAATTGAGCGCTCCGACCTTCATATTCGTATGGTGAGAGACCTCACAAGCGGTAAATCGTACGTTCTATCTTCTTAAAACTCATGGCGAGCCGCACACGAGTGTCTGCGACCCTCCGCAGACCAACAATCCGACTTGCAATTCCTTGTGCGCGCTACACATTCATACATTGTCAAGTACAATTACCTACAAACCCTGATATACAGATCAACGCCCGACAGCCCTTTGCCTCTGACACACTTTCTCGCGGACTGCTCGGGGATCCACCCATTCAAAATTTTGCCCTCGTCTGAAACTAGAGCGGCCACTCAAGCTTCTCTCCGTAGTTCCACTGGATAGCTTTGACGGAGATGTATTCGTCCAGCGCGTGGCTGCCGAGTTCACGACCTGAGAAAGAAAAGAAAGAAAAGTCAAATCATGTCACACTCGAGAATGATTATTGCGGAGGCCGTCCGGAGCCTCCGCTGTATATCGGTAATCATTCAACGTACCAATTCCGCTTTGCTTCTTGCCACCGAACGGCACGTTGTTGTACAACATGTTGTATTGGTTAACCCAGACCTGCCGGGGAAATAGGTCAGTACCACATGGGCTCTACAAAGCGTAACGCCCTCGCCAGAAGCAAATGGCACATGTATAAACCGGAGTGTATACATATATATAACTTACCGTGCCTGCATCAAGAGCATTCGCAACGCGCATGCATTGGTTCGCATCATCTGTTGCGGTCATCATCAGTCAGCATTTCCGAGAGCTCAGTATACATGGGGACATACTGGAATGTAATCCAGCAGCAAGGCCATAAGTCGTGTCATTGGCGAGCTTGATCGCCTCTTCTTCTGTCTTGAATTTTCCTACAGAAAGCACCGGTCCGAAAATTTCATCCTGAACCTGATTAGAGAGGGAAAATATATATTAGCTTCTTGCAACACAAAACGGCAGAAGAATAAAGTCACGTACGATTTTCATTTCGGGAGTTATGTTGGTAAAAACTACCAAAGATATCAGCATGTGGATCAATTGTATGTACATCGCGTAAAAGCGGGGTGATTTCGACGACTCACTGGTAGGGTCCACGTAGTATCCCTTGCTCGAACGCTTTTCACCACCCAGGACGAGTTTTGCACCTTGTTGCTTTCCGGACTCGATGTACGACCAGACCTTGTCGTACTGGACTTTGGAAACCTGTAAACGTTAACTCAGTGTGATCCTCGTGGCTGAACGTGAATGTGGGAGCGAATGGGAACGACTACGCACCACAGGTCCGCCCCCAACCTTCTCGTCAAAGCCATCTCCGACAGTGAGTTCTTTGGCTTTTCCGACAAGAATCTCTACGAACTTGTCGTGAATTGATTCTTGCACGTAGAGACGTGAGCCCGCGGTGCAGTCCTGGCCGGTGTTGTACAGGATACCCAGCGCAGCCCAGTTTGCCGCTATCATACACATCGTTAGAATTAACATAGGGTGTTTTCTAACGTTTGAGGGGACTGTACCTTGGTCGAGATCGGCGCTCTCAAAGATAAGGTGCGGAGACTTGCCACCCAACTCGAGGGAGACTTTCTTGAGATTGCTGTCTGCGGCGGCCTTCTGAATTTTGCGACCAGTGACAGTGCTACCAGTGAAGGCAACCTTGTCGACGCCCTTGTGCAAGGAGAGTGCTGCTCCACCAACGGACCCTAGAGATGGCACTGTGTTTACGACTCCAGGCGGGAATCTGTCAACGCGGTTAGGAGTCGCGAAAGCGAGAAGAAGATTAAAGGCTCACCCAGCTTCAACGATTAGTTCAGAGAGTTTCTGATGTACCCAGAGCAAGATATTAGCATATACTCTAACACAGATCGAAGTGAACCAAGAGAGATCACTGAATAAATTGCGTTCAAGAAAAGCAGCCTCCGAGATCAAGGCGGTCACCGAACGACGTGACTACAAAGAACCTAGAATGCGGCCAAGAAGCACACCACATGAGAACACGAGCGTCCACAAAGACCGAGGTTCCAGTTACAGCCGGCTGATCGCCCATGGCGTAGTAGTTGTGAATGATTGCCTCTAAGAAGCACCGCAAGTGTCGAAGTGAAAGCGCAAAGCCGAATAGAGGAAAGCGCAAAGCCGGATAGAGGAAGGCGAGGGCTGTTACTAGAACCAGTCGCTGATCGGCGGTCCAGTATCCGTCTCACAGCTAGTGATTTCTGACCGCACCCGGGCGAGATAAAGCTCCAGGATACTAGCCACCTTGGGTGGTCTACCGACCGTGCAAAGAGTGGCGTCTGCTAGTAGTGGGAAGCGCCGCGACAAGTTCCACAGTCATTCTTTCAAGAATGTCTGGTCTGCCATCCCAGCTACTCTTGCAGCAGATCCGCGACAGAAAACTCCGAGGAGCGACGGATGGAATCTTGCTGTCTTTCGGGCGAAAGACTAAGCTTTTGTGCGATCATGAAGAATTTAGTCAATGTGCCAGAACGACAATCTGCGGTCTTACCTGCTCGCTATGCTGTTGATGAGAAAATCATCTGCATTCACGACATAAGTTGAGGGCGTGGCTGCTGCTACAAGTGACAAATTACCGGCAGGTTTCCCACGATTTGAGATAATAGAGAATCGACATGGGAATATTACAATCCCAGTAGAAAGGCGCATGCTTCAGTCACGAAGCTGGGCAAGTATTGGCCAGTCGTTCTCTACAGAGAAATCGTTGGTGAGAACATATAACTCGTCTTTGGGAATAATACTCACCTTTTGCGCCATGATGCTCTCACATAGGAAATGCACATGATAGGCCGTGGAAGTCGATCCTTTCACGTCACTTTGCGCCGGCCCGTCATCGCTGAGAGGTCGAAGAAGGCGACAAAGAAGAAAAGATGCAAAGAGAGAAGGAATACAGAGAGAAGATAGCAAGACGGTCGTAACGCACCAAAGCTGTTAACGGGGTGAACTCGCTGGGCTTCATGACAATGGTGCATCCTGCGGCGAGGGCAGGCGCGACCTTCCAAGCCCTGCAACGAAGAGGTTAAAGGTGTGGCAAGCGTTGGTTGACGAAATTAGAGACGCACCACATCTGAATGGGGTAGTTCCATGGGATACTGGAATGAATGGAGTGAGTGCAAGTTGAGACAGAAAAGAGGTACTTCGGCAGGAACGCACGCCACCGAAGCGAAGAAGCACGCCCGATCGGAGCGAGCTGAAAAGTAGCGAATGGAACGCACATTTGGCCACATACGCCGATCGGTTCGTTCTTCGTGAATGCGAACTTGGTGCTCGGGTCGATCTCGATGCTCTGTGACAGCGCATACAATGACGTGGATGATGACTGAGGAGAGTGAATATTGGCGTACCTGTCCGACGATCTTGTCTGCCCATCCGGCGTAGTAGCGCAAGCAGCCGATGGAGTCGCCGATGTCAAAGTCTCTGTGTCCTCATCACAAACACGCCACCGGCGAGCGGCGGACGGGGACGTACCGGGCAATCTTCAACGGCTTGCCGTTGTTCAACGTCTCGAGGGCAGCCAAGTCTTCCGCGTCACGCTCGATGAGGTCGGCGAGTTTGTTGATGAGCTTGGACCGCTCAAACCCGCTGACGTGCTTGCCCCAGGTGGTGTTGAACGCCTCGCGGGCTGCGGCGACGGCGACGTCGATGTCCTTTGCAGAGCCTGCACGGAGAGTGTCAGCAACGGTGCGGACCCGACGAGAGCCTGAGGGAGATCGGTGACAGGGACGAGAAGAGGAACAGCAGCGCTGACAAAGCCCTCGATCGAGAAAAGGACGAATACGATGCAGAAGCGAGGCGTCGAGCGTGCACTGACCTGCGACGACCGACGCCAGAAACTCTTCAGTGGCAGGATTGACGCAGCTATGTACCCAAATTGCGATCAGAGTTATGCGGAAAATGTGAGACACTCGCTGGACGCACTCGATCTTGTCCGGCGAGTCCACAGATGAAACAAACTTGTTGTTGATGAAGAGTCCGGTTGGCACTGAGATCTTCTTTCCCGTGGTGGGAACGGTAATTTCAGCGACGGCGACGGTCATTTGTGCAGTACAGAACGTGTCGTGGGTGACGGCGTGTTGCAACAAGTTCGAGTCCCTTCGAGGTATATATGGGGTGGGTATGATAGACGACACACAAGTATAATAGTATATTACACACTCACGCACATACTCACGACTCGCCAGATAAGATTATCGGACAAGCCGGCCCGGCTCGTTTTCGTCCTTTTCTTACTTTTGTGGCCAACTGAAAATGGGGCCGCGATCGAGGAGCGGGGTCAACTCTCGTTATAGTCGCGTTCAATCAACGACACGCTCTCTTGTCCCGTCCACCACAATGTCCTCTGCACGTCGTTGAACACAATGTCCACCAGCGCATCGCGCCCTCGTTCCTCAACCTCCCACCCATCGTCCAGCACGACAACATCTCATCCCCCTACCAGTCATCGCAAACGCTCGCCCTCGCTCCCCAAGCTGAACCTCGATGACTGCAGCCCTTTCCTCGCTACCACGACCACGAACACGTCCACCAACGCAGCTTCCAGACCGTCCACCGCATTCGTCTTCACATCGTCTCGCACAATTCAAAACCTTCACAACTACCGGTCTCCGCGCAGCGATGCCGACCTCCTCCCACCAGTAGAGATCAATGCTCCGTCTCAACCCGCAGGTAGTCCCGCTGCCATCGAGCTCTCACGCCCCAAAGAACGCAAAAAGCCAGTTCTCTCGCAGGAGCAGCTTGCACGACACTCGCGGGGCGCACTGGATGCAAGATGCATCGTTTCCTCAAAGATGCGTGCAGCAGGTTTCATCCCTCTAACTTATTCGCCTTCTTCCGATCATTCTGCCCTCTCCACACCAATGGTACCTTCTGTCCCAACCCCCAAGGACCCTCCCCGCTTCCCTCCAGTTGTTTTCGTCAATCCGTCTGACTTGACTTCAGTGTCTCTTTGGGATTATCAGCGTAGTTTGCCTTACGGATTGGGGCAAGGCAATGTGACAGGTTTAGGTCTTACGCCTGAAGAGGCCAAACACAAGACGCCAGCTGGTGTGTATGCCTATTCTCTTTCAACGCCATACGAGCATACCTTTATCGCCATCCCTGCAGGGTCTACCTCAGAGCCTTCATCTATACCATTTTCGCATAATATCTCTAACACCTCGGTGATGACTTCGAGCCACTTCTCGACGATCTCGCGGCCTTCATTCGGTCTTACCTCGGCCCCATCGCCAAACTCTCAGAGCACATCTCGGCTGCATAGCCCAGTACCTGAACGGGCCAGCAAGTCCTCGCATAAGGAAAGAGGTGTCAAGCCCGATGTCGATGGATATCCGTTTCCGAGGACACCCACTTCGTCAGTCGCGACTTCTCTTCGCTCTACCAAACCACACCAGACCGTGCCGTACCCGGTACAGGCCACCGCGTCTCCGGCAATATCGTGGACTAGCACTTCTGGGTCGGTCACGCCGCTAGCGCAGTCGCCGCAGTCCCCTCCGCCTCTTCGAGAAGAATCACCACTCGTTTCCTCCGCTCACGTGGGTCGTCCGAGCATCAAACCTGTTCAGTCGAAATCGACAAAAACAGTCAAGCAGATGGATCATCAAAGGAGGCAGGAGGATCGACAAACCGCGCGAGAAAGCATCAGCCTGACAGAACTATGTTCGAGCTCGCCTTTTGCGTGGTCCGCTGGACTCGTTTTCCCTCCGCCGTCCAGTATCACTGGCTCTTCGTTGTCCTCGGGCTCGCTTGTCAACTCGAGCTCAAACTCGAGTGGGCGTAGATCGTCAGCTGCATTGAGTCGTGGGAGTGGCTCAAGCAGCGTGGGTGCTGTCAACTCCCCGAGGTCGGAGGGAGTAGATGTTGCAGCTGTTGACGAGGCTTTGGAGGCCGAGGCGACACAGCAGGAGCAGTCAAGTGGCATGTTGAGCCCGGTAGCAGAGGCGGAAAATGCAACCACGGGCGAGGACGCAAAGTCGGACGATATCAAGATTGAGAAGAGCAGTCATCGTAGGCTACAGCGGGGCAGGGACCTGGAGCGAGAGAGGCGGCGAGAGCAAAGGAAATTGGAAAGAAAGATGACGGAGGCGGATCTAAATGCTGCAGATGGTGCCTTAACCGAATCAGTATCTTCTGGTGTCTCCTCGCCTGGGTCGGAGAGAGGTCGTGGTGGCAAGACACGCAGGTCGCCAAAGTTGAAGAAGGTCAAGGGCAAGTCTGACAATGAACCCATCGCCTCTGTGGCAGCATCCTCGGTTTTCCTGCCCAAGGAGACGAATTCGGCCCTGGGCCGTGCGCATCTGCTGGGTGATAGTCGCGAGCGGAAGCGCGAAGCGGCTGAGATTGCGAAGGATCAGGTGCTGGCACATAGAGAGAGGGACCGTGAGCACGCGAGGTTGACCGAACAGTGGTCTTTGTCAGACGACGATTCACGACTGTCTTCGCAAGTGAGTACCCTATTGCGTTGTTTTGTCACGATGTGTCTTGCGTTGTCGAGATGCCTGCTTGTTTCGAACGATGGCGGTTGATGGTCTCGTATGTGTGCGTGGTGTTGTGCATGAGCTGAGACTAATTTGCGACTTGTTTAGAAACATGCCTCGAAGGCCGTAGCTTTCACCGACGTTGCATCCATTTACTCGACTTCCTCGACGTTCGAGCACGGTGGCCGTGGAAGAGGTCGTGGCCATGGTGAACGTCCCTCGACGCGGGACCACAGTATCAATTCTGCAGTGTCTGTGCTGAGCGATGCGGAGACTATGGTGGGCGACGCTCAGACCTATGCATCGCAGGTCGAAACCACAGATGAGGGGTAAATCTTGGCACGCACTCATTAGCCAGCATCCCACAAGTAAGTGAAACCCCTTGCTCGTGGTCGTATGGGATGCTGATAAGTTTACAGCATGGCCTCGATCCCCAACGGCTGTGCCAATATAGACGATTCGAAGGCCTCCCATATTATTATTATCATGCCTCATCACACGCATCTGCTATAGCTACCGTCACACTGGCAGCTTTGGCTCTGTTCTGTGTCTTTCCATTCCTTTCCATCACATACTATCGCATTGACGTGCTCTGCATAGTGTCCTGGTCTTCTATATCCCCTGCATAATCCGCCCATCTGCCTATGGGGTCGTCATTGCCCCCTCATTTCCTCTCCTCTTCCCACCTGCATGTCCCACATCGCTTCGACCCCAAGACAGTGAGGTTATCGCACGCGTGTACGACCGTCAGCTCATTGTGCACATGACGCCCCGTCTTTCTCTGTCTTTCTGTTGCATGCATATCCTCATTCATACGCTTCGCTCGCATTCAATGGACAAACAATTCATGCACGCAACTGTATCTTGATGACCATACAACGTTACCATATTCTCCCGTCATTGTCTCATTGTTTAATTATTAGTAACATGGATGTATTTTTTTTCTCAAACTTCGTTCGACGTCTCCTAGCCCACGACCATTCGCATTCTATTTGGTCCCCCCTCCTTGGTCTTCTTCATACGCTCACGACAGCCCCACCCGTGGAACTTGGCAGTTTCGGCTCTACCTCTACACACAAAACTGTGCTTACCCTTTACCCCAAGTCCCATCCTTTTGGCTGTTCGTCGTTGTTCTCTTCTCCCCGGCCCCGCTGATACACTGTGTTGCCATTCTCCTGCCCATCCCCCATGTACTTGTTTTCCCTTCAGGCCGTCATCATCATTCGGTCTCCCTCCTCTCATTGCACGGGTTTTTGGGTATATACATACAGTATATACACTCGACCCACGTTCAGCAGAGGCACGTCTCATGCATACACATCAAGTATTTGCTCAGCTCTACGTATAGGATATCAATTCTATAACAATATAATGGGATTATTCTGTTTTGTGGGGGAGCTACAGTTTGAACGAGCTGTTTCAAATGTCGACGAAGCCTTAGCCGATGGTTATGCCAATGGGTCCGTGCGCAACGTAGTGCAATTAGGCTACTCGTTGGCATCTAGTGGAGCATTCGAGTGATTGCGTTCAACCAGCAGTCAGCGGGTTTTCTGCGTAACACCACAGCTAGCCGTACGCAGAGCTTCATGATCAGCTTTGGGACGGGGGTGGGGAAAAAGGACGGAAAGGACCGAAAGGCAGCGGTGCGCTTATATTCGCCTATGACGATTCAGATGGCGTGCCACAAATTCATGATTGTTCTTGAACGGTTCAATCACGGACTTTGCAATCTGAAAAAGCGAGGTCGACTTGACCAGTTTGTTTCTGTTCTTTGAGCCAGGTTCTCTCTCTCGGTCAGTATTGTGGTTTTACTAGGTGGGGGATTGTTATAATCCTTGATGCGGCCCAAGCTATGTTGCAGGAGCGTTTTGACGTCACTGACGCTTCCACCACGAGTACCACCACCACCACCACCACCTTGTCCAACGTCTCAATATAAGTTCAACTATGGCTCTCCACGTCGCCCTCCCCCGTAATATTACCTCTCCTTTCGACCACAACCATGTCCTCACTTCTCCCAGACACCGTCAAACCAGCCACTCTTCTCAGCCGTCGTTTCAGGCCTGAACAACTTCCAAACCTCTCCGGTCGCGTCGCCATCGTCACCGGAGGCTCAGGTGGGATCGGGTTTTACGACGCCCTCGCACTCGCCCAGGCAGGTGCCACCGTAATCATCATCTCCGCCAACGAGCAGAAGGGAAAGGAGGCAGAGGCAGAGATCAACAAGCAGCTAAAGGAAGTTACAACATATGGATCCGTCACTTGGCACGGTCTCAACCTCATGAACCTGAAGGATGTCGACGCCCTGGCAAAACAACTCGCGAGCGAGCTGGAGAGGCTAGACATCTTCATCGCCAATGCGGGGATCGGTCAGGCCCCGTACGGCATGACTGAAGATGGTCTTGAGAGGCATTTCGAGGCATGTTTCATAATACGCTCACTCTTGTCGTCTCAATGTTCATTTGCTTTTAGGTCAACAACCTCGCACATCATGTACTCATTCTACGATTATTGCCTCTCCTGAAGAAGACGGCGCAGATCGCGCCTCCAACCTCTGTGCGCATCGTGATGCAATCATCTGCGATGCATCAGTTTGCGCCGAAGGATGTCCAATTCTTGTCAAAGGAGGAGATCAACTCGGAAGGCCCTGATGGTGCACAACTGTGAGATTTCTCATTCAAGCTGTGTATTGGTTGTGTTGAAGTCCAATCCTTCGGTCTTTGTCACCTGGAAGCTACGGCCGCACCAAGCTTGGAAATATACTCTTCGCCAAGGAGCTTGCGAGGCGTTATTTAACTGATACAGAAAAACCGATCCTTGCCATTTCCGTGCATCCAGGGACGGTCGATACCGAGGTGCAGGGTACCTGGTCCGAGACGTACGGCTTACTCGGCAAGGTCCTCGAGCAAGGATCCAAACTGTTTGGCAAGACTGCTTTCGAGGGCGCAGAGGCCAGTCTTTGGGCTGCTGCCAGCACTGATATATACGAAGGCAACTGGAAGGATTACCAGGTATGTACATAGTCTTTGCATGTGATGTCTATGTTCTTGACGGATACTGTGTTATCACGCAGGGCAAGTACTTTGACCAGCCATACGGCACACCTGATCTGGAGACGGACCAGGCGAAGAGTCAGGAGCTCGCGAACAACTACTGGGCTCTCAACGCAAAGCTGACAAAGGAGATCCTCGGCGAAGAGATTTCGTAGGCCATGAATGACAATGTAATACGACACCGGACGATAACACCCGCGAAAGCAACTGTACTTATGAACCCTGGGGTAATAATACGACGCCCTTCTAAACAAGGTACAATAATAGTGCTGTCGATTGTCCTTTTGACCGCCGTGTCTCCGTCGACTCTGCCGAGATTCGTGTAGCACTTTGCGTGGTACCAAGCTTATTGGAGCATTGTGCGCTGAGCAATGGACGTCTTGAGTGAGGATCGGGACGCGACCCGCGTGCAATATTGGTTATGCGGGTCTTTGTGGCGCATACGCTTGAGGATAGGCGATAGGCGCGTGTCGCATCTTGTCCTCAAACCACCACGTTTACTGGATGTCTGCTGTAGCAGCCTGCTACGTACTGTAACTTACTACGGTATGCACTGTCTGGATTGCTTGACAAGCCACTCAAGATTTCTCTCTCATCTCTAGACGAGATCTCTCGCCGTCGTCCTCAGGCTGCCGTGGGTACGCCGTCGAAAGAAGCGTACACGCGATATCTGTGGTGCACCCCGTACGTCCACAGGAGATACTTGACCACATCGTTGGCTTTGTCGAGGATTGTGATACTCTTCTAGCGTGCTGCCTCAGCTCTCGCGCGCTCCTCTATAGACGTAGGCACACAGATGACTTTCCGACATCCCGTCGTCTACATGTACACCTACCACGACATCCTCCGAGAACTTGCGAACTCTTCGCTGAAGGCGTTTGCAGTCCGACGAGTACATTTTACACCAGCGAAGGATGTGTGACTCGATCACGCTATCGTGGAACCAAGTCAGCAGGCGGCGATCTTGGTGCATTTGACAAAGCTCCAACATGGCTTTATCGGCTCAGAGAGATTGGACGTTCACGATATGTCGGCAGCCCCGTTTCCAGACTGTAGCATGTCTCAAATTCCCGCTGAGCTTACGCTGGCTAGGACGACATTCAATTCTCATTTACAATTCCTAGCCCTGATCAATGCTTTCCCAAACCTGCAACATCTTACCATGCATTTTGTATTCTGGGAAACTTGGATCTCTTCTTTGGATTTGCAAAATGACTTGAACGCGATGGTACCCCCGTTCAGGCGACCGAAACTCCGCGCGTTGTGCATCACAGCGACGGATGGCAGCATCGGCCCATACTTGCTTTGCAACAAAGATCTACCAGCGATTGAAAACGCTAGAACTTGACTCAGAAAGCAGGAGGTGGTGGTCAAAGTTCAATACAGCAATTTGCTCCACATGACCATTCAGAATTACACGTATTGCAAGTTCCCTGTTCCACAAGTACAAAGTAGTAACCGTGCCACTCATCTTGATACACTCACCAGGTGGTCCGGACTCAGCCATGGTGCCACTCCCGATGACCCCAAACCTCAAGTCCCTCACCTTGATCAACAATCCTACACACCCTTCAGCCATGTACAACCTGGGCAACGGAGTCCAAATCCGACATTGCCTCCTTGCTGTCTCAGGCGGCAGCGTGGAAGAGCTCTCCTCATGAACACGCCGGCTTTCACCGCTTTGGGGCTCTCGCCGCCTCGAATTGGCTTCCTTGCTTGTATGACAACAAGTTCACCAAGCTGTCGCGGGTCGTATACACCTTCAGGGGTGGCACCTTGACAAGCGCAGAGGTTACGGCATATGTTTTGGATGCGCATAAAGCTTGGGAGAAGTGAGGTATCATAGAAGTTATTGTCAATGAATAGAGCGGTACGCTGTTTTCTGGCATGCCCCTATGTTGCATCGTGCGTTATACAGCACTCATCATCTGTTCCTACAAGTTTACTAATATGTTGGGCAACGACGCTCAGTGCTATACTCACAGTGCTCACAAAAAGCACCTTCACGTGTAGCACCCCGGAAGGAAATGCATGATGCCCTCCTAACCAATGCAAACTTTGACTTGACTTCACTACCGCGTCTTCGAGGCTGGCCTGGATTCGTGTTTGTTGTTCCAGTCAATGCGGGCATGGATCACTGTAGCCCTGTAATGCAAGGTTGAATACATGTAGATTTACCCGTGTTACTTGAGGTACATCCCGTTGCGCGTTGGGACCAGGGTCGCGACCAGCCTCCAGAATAAGAAAGCTTGCCGACATTGACTGCCAGTTATACTCATTTGTTGAACGGCCACGTTCAAAGTGAAGCGCGCACGTGACCCGAGAGTTCGCCGAACTGCATAGTTTCAAGCCACCGATCGCATGTTAGCGCGCCCGAAGCTCCCCAGGCGCCCGAGATAGCAGCAAGCGGGAGCGTAACGACCTACTCCTCACCGTACGTTCCACCGCCATGGCCAAATCCAAGAAGTACGTCCCAGGTTTTTGCTGACTTTGGTCTCAGTATGGTTCTGACTTTGCGTACCCCTCCTTGCCATTCCTGCTGGCCCTTGCGAATATAATACAGCCACACCAACCACAATCAGAACAAGAAGGCTCACCGCAATGGCATCAAGACGCCAAAGAGCAACAGGACGTTGTCGTTGAAGGGTGTACGTGCTTTCCCTCTCTGTGCAGTTGGTGAATGCTGAGATATTGTTCTTTGGTGTATCGCAGGTTGATGCGAAGGTATGCGCGAATTGTTGAATGTCTTGGGGCCCGCACGGGAAAGGAATGAGAATCCTGACCCTGTTTTTCTCTTCGTGTACAGTTCCGCCGCAACACCAGGTTCGCTCTCGCGGGATCGGTGCGTTTTCCTTTGAGGACTCGACCTGTACTCAGCTAAACCTTATTCCCTCGCTCTCTTTGTGACTGTAGCAAAAAGCTCGCAAGGAGCAGAAGGCTGAATCGTGATGTCGCGTCTCCTCACCAACCTTCTGGATCGAGAGAGAGAGGAGGAAAGGAAGAGGTTGGCATCGGTTGATGGGTGCCCTCGCTTGCTATTTTGCGGTCACAGTACGCACCTCGCTACGCCTTACCGCGTCGTCATGTATCAGCACATTACCATGCCCATGCACTCTACGATTTGGCAAACGACTATAACATACAAAATGCCAAAAAAACATGTGCAAAATCACCCACGGTGTGCAGACAACAACTTAAGCAGGAGCTCATTCACAACTCAGTGAAAAGAGCATTCGACCGCGACAAGTTGTCATCATTTCCGCTGACTGACAAAGTTCTTGGCTTGCTGGTCCAATATAGCCGTCAATCTCATCGCCTGCAATGCCACAAAACAAATCTGTCAGTGAAAGTGTTTTTGTCCACACGTCAACGCAACGTACCGCGGCGTCTTCCTCTCTCAACGCTCCTTTGGCCATGTTATGTTTACTTGTTCGTATTCTATGCACCGTACGCGGTTTGTCTGCGTTAACATTTCCGCTGAGCAGAGTCTCGATCTCTTCTTCTGTCGCGATATGTCCAGACAGAAGCGAGAAAAACTTGAGGCGAAGCACGGCTTTGATCCGTTCGAATGCTTGCGTCGTGTACCATCCGTCTCGTTCCTATCCATTGCCGTCAGGGTGTAAAACTTTTCGAGATGGGGAAAACAAGCTAGAGTGTTGTGGCTTACGTTGCAAGTGTCGCGCAAATCATCCGCTTCGTCGACCATCGCTTTGAGCCTCGGATCGTGGAGGTCGCAAAGCTGGTATGCGGCTGTTTCTTTCGACATCGTCTGCCCGTCAAAGATATGTGACCTTAGCATGACATTGTAAAGTTAGTCCCACAGCGTTCACCATTGGCAAGCAAAAACGCGTGCTGACCTTTTATCCTCGGTTGACGGGTCACGGGCATTGGCGATGTCCGTCCGAGTCTCTTGTCGGCGTCCGACGACAGACGGACGAGTGATTGGGTGGTTCAAGTTGCGGAAGTAGACTCGCTGGTAGCTGTAAACGAGTAGCCGTGAGTCAGCCTGGCGCTGGTCCGCCGTACGACGCAATAATACGTACATCCGAGCCTCGGGATGCTCTCGTGGGTCGTAGCCTAACCGCACCTGTGTATCGCGCCACGGTCCGTCTTGAAACACGTACGAGACAAGGGGGAGCAGGTACTTGGTACTGTTGACTTTCGCAATTGTATGAGCTGCGGATAAAGCAAACGGAGCAGCTCACTTGAGGATGTCTCGGACTTCTAGTGCAGTAAGCTGGTTGAATATCGCAGTACGAGTCCATATAGGCCGTTGCTGGAACAGCTGGACGGGGAGGTGATGAGTTGATGAATGCACAGCTGGAGACAAGGGTTGAGGAAGGGCGGAGGAAGGGCGTACCTCTTGCAATCGCGCAAGTAGCTTCTGGTCAGCTCCGGCTCTCTGTTTTTCGATAATATCAGACGGCTTGTCCGGCACACTCTTCTCGGAAAAGTTAATAGCGATGGGCCCGAATCCCTGCCACCTCATTCTATTGATGAGGCGTTTCTTCTCTTCTCCAGTCTCCTCATCTATGACTGTGGTCACCACGGAGGCAGGATTTGTCTTATAACTGAAAAAGCTCTTCGTAAGGCACAAAATCCGTAAGAAATGAATGTATGACGCACTTGTATAGCTGTGGGACGCCTTGACGGCTGAATATAGGTGGCGGAGGTAAGCGAAGGTTGCTTTTGACCTTCACACCGGTTGAAGCCTCATGTGGGCCCATGAGTTGAGGATCAATGTCCATGTCCGTCTCGTCCTGGTTCTCAGTGACCGTGTAATCTTCTTGCTCCTCAGGGATACTATATTTGAGGATACTCTCCACTGCAAGCGCATACACCCGTCTAATGCCATGTTACAGTATACGATTGTCAAAAATGTCGCACCGTCCATTGAGTCCATAGAGACTCTCAGCTTCGATACAGGATCGCCCATATCTGGCCAGAATTGATAATCTGCCATATCTTGGAAAAACGAGTGAATATACTGCATGAAGATGAAATGTAGTTCTACTTACTGCGAAAACGCGCCACCTTCGGTATCACGCCCACTGCTTCAACAGTGTACTCGAGAAGCACCTCGTTGTCGCCGTCGGATGGTTGCCTTTTTCGTTTCCGCTTTACAACTTTCAAAAGGATATTACTCGCTGGGATAACTTCACCGGTTATTGGGTGCGTGAAGGGATTGGAAGGTTTCATGTTCAACTCCAGAGGAACATCACTCTTGCTTCCACCCCGCTTGAAGACAGCGTCGACATTTGCTTGTCCCCCGAGGCGTTCTAGAGCAAGAGGGATAGAGGTAGCCTTGACATATCCCGGGTATTCGATCGAGTAGAAGCAGGTTGTTGGAAGTGGTCGTAATGGCGCCGACTCCCATTGCTTTGCGCTCGTGTGCTGGTATTGCAATGTTGCTGTGTTTGAAGAACCTGCTTCAGCATTTTGCATAATTTAAGGAGTTGGGACTGTGACGGTAGAGAAGAAAGACGCGACGCGTTCAAATTACTAAGAATAGCAATCGCTGGCGGGAAGGTCTTCGTGCGGCGGCGAGGGTGGACACGGAGGGAGGGAGATCTATAAAGCAACGACAGCCTACGGAACAGTGTACAGGTATCATTATTTTGAACCATCTGGGCTAATTGCCCTCATCATCTCCAAAGCCTCCTACACCAATCCCATTCAGCATCCGTCCACGCAGTTGAAGTAGAAGGCGTAGTACCTTCATAGCGTCTTCATCGACTCCCGCAGCCTTAAAGGAGTTTTTGAGACGCATGACAGACTCGCGCACTCTAGAGTTGCTAACAAGCATCATCATGGACGGCTTCTGGAAGTCAAAGCCTTCGTAGCAGAGTTGAGTCGGCCTTCAATTAAAGGCGGTGACGAAATTGAGATGCTCTCGCACCTTCTTCCTGTAACACTTTCCCTAGGTCCATTACTGAGTCCCGTAGCTCGTTGTTCGTCTGAATAAGTTTGAACAATTTTGAGTGCCGCAACTTGGCCATCAGGTCTTCTGGAGTCGCCGGGGTCGCTTGACATCGCTGGTGTGTGAGGGAAAACTGTCTGGTGTGACGGACATCGATACCAGAGAAGGCCTTGGTAGGAAAGACAGTCCGCAGAGGTCTTGAGATGATGCAGCGGAGGATGGACATGACGGGAGGGATGAGCACAGGTCGCTGGAAGAGCAAACCGAGTAGCGGGAGCATGCACGAGCGTGGGAAACGCATGAACGCGTCGCGTACGCGATCTCGACGCGTTCTCGTCTCTCGTGTCCTGACGACCTCGCTGACTGCGTGACTGGCATGGACGACGACTACTATTCCATCGAATCAATACTCGCAGAGAATCAAAAGATACAATGCACGTTCAAGGTCGACATTCCAGACATGGGCCGTCTCGACGGTGGCAATGAGCAACACGTACGCACAACTCCAGCTTACTCTCACAGAATCGAGATCAAGACATGACATGGAAAGCGTAGATCAAGGCTTTGAGCAAGATGCAGATCCCTATGTGGATGGCGTACATTCTCATCTACTCGTACGCCTATCCTCTCTCGTCTCCCTCGCGCCCTCTAACACATTGCCTGAAGTGACTTCGCCGACTTCAACATCCCGCCACCTTTTCAAGCCCGCGTCCGCAACGCGCTCAACGCGGAAGCCAGGAGTGTCAAACTCTCCAATCTGGTGGGCCAAGGAGGACTGTGGTATGGTCTTGGCCGTATGATCATGAGACTGTGAGTCGGCTTGGGGATGGTACGAACACCTCAGTACATCTGTCAACGCTGCACGCAGGTTAGATGACGCGCCAGCAAACGAATTGTCCGGCATCCTCGTAAAAGTACGAACCTCCACCTCCCAATGCTCTCTCCTCCCGTTCTGATTCGTTTTCTGCCATCTACAGACCTTCCGCGCTCGGTTGCCAGAGGTGATTGACCAAGCTCAACACTTTGCTTCCATCAATGTATCAGGGGGAGGGGCTGGATCGAGCGACGGGACATTAGCATTCAGAGAAGGTCTTGATGGAACTGAGCGCGAATGTGAGTTTACTGGCACCCATGCCCATCTGTCTGCCATTATTGACGTTTTGCAGTATTCGCGCTGGCGCAAGAGAGCGCGAGAAGAACATGGGAATGGTATACAAAGAGTGAAAGAGGAAGGAGATAGCGTCTTGTATTTCATGTTGCGAGGGTGTATCGAGCTGCGCTTGGGATGAGTGTAAGCGATAGGCTTGATAGGAGAATATCGCTACTAGCGGTGTATTGAACCCATACATAGCGTATCATTCGTCTTTCAGCTTCACATCCCCTAAAGTGCCTCCCGTCGGCGGTGGTGGCTTTTGTAATTCATGGATATACCTGTTGAACTCAATGAATCGTCGTCGTCGGAGCATCAGCGACGATAGGCTCACCATTTTACACTAGCCCACAGACAGCCTTCGATGCCTATGAGAGCAAATATGTGGATATTACCTCCAGTCAGATATAAGAGTCCGAGAAATACGCAGAGCAATGTCCCAAAGGCACCATCTAGGATCAGCAGAAACGTGGGGTCGAGTGACGAGCCTGGCGTAAGAATATTGTCGAGGAAATTGGAATTCGTGGTTGGACCATTGGGAGGTGGTGACCCGGAGGAAGTTTCGTCGACCATGATGCGGCTATGGAGAACTCGCTGGTGTAACAGTGGCTGAGGTTTGTGACGAGGGACCGGCCACAAGTCGGAGTTTGGAATTCAAAGCCTCAAGCTGCACATGTGGACTGCCGCAAACTGATACGTTCAGTCGCGTAATCAATTGCAACCTCATGAAACCCACAACCAATGCTACAATGCCAATGATACAGATTAATATGGATATCTACAATGTAGCGGTACAGCAGCTACTACACAGCCCTACTGCAAGTGCGCTGGAAAAACCTGAGAAACAGAAATCAGCATGCTGGTTTAATATTTAGTTCATGCGTAATATGGGAAACCGAAATAGAACGGGACAGAAAGAAGCAGACTCTGCAGCTGTAGTGAAACATGTTTGTATGTTATATGCGAGTCCGAGAACGCGACATGCGGCATGCGGAGGAGACGGTATACGAGATGGATGTATAGATGAATGCGCCGCAAGACCGTGTATGGGTTTGCAGACAAATCCCCCATTGCCTGGGAACATTTTCAAATGCGCCCGCAATGAATCGTCGAGGAAAGGTGGAGAGGAGCGGATGTGACTGGCGGGACATAGACAGGGGGCAATAGCAGCAACGTCGAGAAGTCTGGATGGGAGTGGGTAGAGGGGTGGTAACATCGGATCAGGTCTCGATTGTTGATGCAATGCAAAAGGGAAGGGTTCAGTCAATCCTCATTGGGCTGCCCGGATCCTGAGGCAGAGACCTTTGGACGACCGGACTCTTCTGTGCCAATGGACTACCATCGCCTACGCCACCACGTTTGTGTCGTCTACCAAGGAGAGTGGCGTTATCCATGTCCAATTCGAACGTCGAAGTCCCAATTTTCTTCGTTCCGCCAGCCTTCGGAACGTGCGCTCTGAGCTGTGTACCACCATGCAATGCCCGTTTGGCTGTCACTTTCGCCCCAGCGCCGACGGGTGCCTGCGGCTGCTGACTGCGACTTGTGTGTCCATCGATCCTACCATCTACAGCGTGTCTCTGTTTGGCCTGGTTGACGACATCTGCGTCTTCATCTTGGGACGAATCCTCGTCTTCCTCATTGAGACCCCCAAGGAAGCCACGATTAGCACCGCCTTTGGCGGCGCGTTTACGTGCTCCCTCCTCCTCCATGCGATGCACAGCATATGTGATATCGAACGCCTCTTTAAGTGTCGCAATTCCAGGTGAGCGTGCTTCACGACCGTTTCCACGAACTTCTGCGAGCAGAGGTGAATCAAGCGGCATGGTGCGTAGAGGCAGTCCTGGAGTTGGCGGTGGCATCGGAGCAGCAGAAGCCTTGCACCATGGGTGACCGAGGAACTCATCGATAGTATAACGCTGGGCGGGGTCCACGCACAGCAAATGAGTAATCAAGTCCTTGGCTGAAAAATGTGATCAGCTACGAAATGTCGTATACAATAATAAACGCACCTGTCGCGCTGATCGGATCCCACCACGGACTCAAGAAAGTATAATGACCCATCGCGACTTTTCTTGTCAACTCGTCGATCTTTTCGTCGTAAAACGGAGGGAATCCACAGAGCAAGGTGTATAATACACAGCCTAGTGCCCACATGTCGACACTCTTGCTGTAACGCTCATCCCGGACGATCTCCGGCGCTGTATAGCCGACCGTCCCGCACGGTGTCATCGTCTGTTCGTCCCAGACGACTTTACTGAGGCCAAAGTCTGCTATCTTCACTCGGCCAATCCCTCCACCGCCCACACCTGGTATGAACACTCCTTCGTCCTCTTTTGATTCATCTCCGTATTGGTTCGGTTGGGGGTTCTTAGAAGGAACGATGGGTATGCGGTGGAAGAGCAGGTTCTCTGGTTTGATATCGCGATGAACTACGCCTCGCTCTTCGTGAAGGTATCGTATGCCTTCTGCGACTTGCAGAATGACATGTCGTGCCAGATTTTCGCTGAAGTATGTCATTTTGACGATTTGATGAAATAGTTCTCCGCCTTCCATAACTGCTCGCAAAGGTTATGTGACAGAACCGCAACGTCTAGGTAGATGACTCACGTTCGAGGACCAGGAAGTAGTGTTCTTCTGACTCGAAGAACAACAACAGTTTCACTATCGAAGGATGGGTAATCCCTCGCATAATCTGCACCTCTGCACATTCACAGGTGAGATGATTCGTCGACTAGAGGAGGCAAAAAGATCCGACGGACCTTTCAGAATATTCGAACGCTGGGAAATAACAGGGAATGTCAGCCACGCTAACAGATAATTGAGTCCAAAATACCTCTGTCACGCGCGGCTTCTTTTTGAATTCTTTATTGAGATGTTTATCTCCAGCCTGCCGCGCGTGGGGATGAAAGAGGATAAATAAGAACGGCAACATAGAGGCGCAGGACACTAACCTGCGTTGCACTCAGCTCATACTTGCGAACGACCTTGACTGCAGCAAATCGGTCTAGATCAGCGCATAGTAGGGCAATCAGGAGAACGCACCTGCAACCTTCTGACCGGTACGGATATCGATGGCCTTGTAGACATTTGAGAACGCACCACTGCGGCAGGGATACGTTAGCGCCGGTGATGTCAGTCGTGCTGAGGAGTACGCACTCTCCCATCTTCTCTACGAGCTTGTAGTTCTCGAGCCCCTTGTGTACAGGCATAGTCTCCTTGGCCTCACGCTCCTCTTGCACGATCTGTTCAAGTTCCTCCTGGTAGACATGTGTCTTCTGTGTTTGCTGTTGTTGCTGGCTTCGCGACTCACGCGTTTTGTCCGTTTTGTCCCGCGTCTGATGGTGCTGAGATTGTTGTTGAGGTTGCGGTTGCTGCGAGGCGTACTGGTGCTGTTGGTCTTCTTGCTGACGGCCACCCTGTGCGTGATTCTTGCCATGACGGATGAGGTCTACGATGAGTAGTGAATCAGCTTTGTCCATGAATGGACACAAGGGTCTGAGAGCAGTGCGAGAATGCGGCGAGCTCACTCTTGAAAGCGTCGACGACGCCTGTTCCGGATGGCATGGCTGGTGGATGTGGTGGATGCGATGGTGGAGGATGTGCGAATGGAACAGGACTGTCGTGGGTTTTGGTATTTTGTCTGTTCTCGGTAAGTCCACCGCTCCGCCTCCCAGCATGGCGTCATCGCGATCGACGTCATTCTGCCCCTTACTCAGCTTTTTCGATTGGGCATCAGTTTGATGCGCCGGCCGACGCGTATACACTCTGGACTGAGCAGCCAAGACTACTGCGCAGTACCGTTGCTCCTCCCGAACCAACTGGGCCGATATAACTGCAGTGCTGTCGGGAAGTGGTGCCTGTCTCTGCTCTCATTGTAGGCTCGCTCTGTCGTTGAGCGGGACCAACGGCGGATAGCTCAGCGAGGTCACAAATTGCTGTCGGCGACCTGAAACGGCCTGCTCGTCGTTTCAACTTTCGATAGGGAGGTATACAGAACAAAGGTTTGTAACACTCTCTTTACGCTCTTGTTCTCAATGCAATGAACATGTCCTACAGCGTACGTTCACATTTTTAGCCATGTCTCCAGGTTCTGTGTGTTCCTAATGTCAAATCGTCGACAGAACTGCGCTGACTGTCTAAACATGACGTGCCACAGAAGCTGCCGCAGGTCCTTAGAACTTCCAAGACGGGTATTATCTTGCAGTACGTTCTGTCGCATTCAAGTCCTATGGATACTACTTAGTTTCCTTTAACTGTCATGAGGAAGTCGAACATGCGCATGTCAAGGGTGCCGTGTGTCTGCGATGTCGACCCATAACAGCAGCCTGGCGTGTCAATGTACGCCAGGTATTTTCGCTGACAGCGGATGCTTCAGCAGTGCATATAAAGAAAACTCGCGTCTCGATGGTCTTGAGATTCACGAGAACTCATAAAGCCACCGTATCCCTGGTACTGGGGCAGTTGCAAAAAGCGAGGCTCGGTAAGTTGCATTCAGCAAGTCTGCCTGTGCTCGCTGACGAATCAGTTTCATAGTTCATTCAGCGGTGCATGGTGAAGTGTTCTGCGCGAGAGCTACTGATGTAATCGTCAAGCTACGATTATAACAGACGTACACACACAGACCGGCATCGTTTTTGTGCCGTCTAAATACCCTCAATGCCATACCAACTTGTCCGACGGAGTCATTGATCGGTGCCACCAACAGCATAGACTACCTGTGAGAAGTCGTTGGGGTTGATATGTGGCGAGTTGATGGTTCTTGAGCTGTGCAGTTGCTGAATTCTTTGGTCCATCGCAGTGCAACTCTCATCTTCTCAAGAGATGAAAGATACGTACCTGATATCGGTATCTTGCCATCATCCACCGTGCTGACCGTCTAGTGCAACCTCGCACTTCAAGTTGTAATGTCATCGCCGAAATGTCCGAAATATACTTTTTTTGCGGCTAGGGACTTCAACATGACCGTCAGGTACAGATACCCATTGGCTCTCACAATGGCCTGTATACGGCACGATTGCTCTTTTTTTCCATCAGCCAGTGCGCGCCACCATTGCAAGATTTCACACAGATCATCACACAGACTCACACGAGTCAAGTGCAGTGCGCGAAGCTTCCCCAAGACGCCAAATTCTGCTTCCAAGCTGTTATCCTCCCCCGTTCATTGGATACTGTGATCGTTTCCAGTGCTCCTTTTGGGCGCATCTTTTCCCCTTCGCCAACATCATGCACCAGCAGGAGTAGCCCTCGATCCCTCGTCCTTTCGACATCCATCATCGCCATGCGCGTATCTCTCGTTCCTTCGCCGCACAAGAAAAAGCTCAGCAGTGCCACGTGGCATCGCGTTGCCGCGAGAGTCTCCATAGTATCGAGGATCAAGCTGGTACCGTCGACTCTGATACTTTGAGAAGCGTTTTTTGAGCATAGGCTCCATGCCCGCTCTTTAGTATATATACGGTCGTAACAGTTCTCCCTGTCTCGTCCTCGCCCTCCAGCTTTCTTCATCATGCCCCAGAAAGTTAACCTACCTGGGTTTAGAGACTTATTTCCTGGTACGGCATCAAAACATCATAGGACTATTGGGCTAATGCGTAGGTTGCAGAATATGTGGTTGGCACACGCCCAGCGCAAGGGCTGTCTCCAGCTAGCTTACAGTCTCAATGTAATGAGGTATGGCTTCAACGTTGTAACGTAGTTGCAGGAGTGCTGATGCTGCATTCACGCAGGCTTCGGCTAGTATGCAATCCGTCGAGTCGACGGTGGACACACTTCGATCTCCGCAGCTTGCGAGCAAGGCTCCTATGCACGCACCCATCAAACCTCAGCTGCGTTTCCCACTGTCCATTCCGCCCACCCCGTCTCCCAATGACAGCGACGTCGAAGTCGTTGGCAGGGGAAGAGGCAACGACAGGAAGTTTCCGTGCACCATATGTGCAAAACGTTTTGCAAGGTAATATACCCCATCATTATGAAATAGCTCTTACTCATTGGATGTCATGTCAGACCCAGCGCACTGGAAACACATATGAACTCGCACACAAAGAACCAACGTTAGTACATCACTACTCCGATTCCGCAAAGTCTTAACGAACGAAATTACTAGCGCACAAATGTACTTTTCCGGGATGTTCGAAACGATTTAGTGCAAGATCCAACATGCAAAGGCATCTCCGAACACATACTAAATGCGACGAGTCACTGCACAATTCGTCCCAGTCCATGCCTAACACGTACAATCGCAGATTTTAGACCTGGATTCGCTGAAGGAATTGAACATCCGAACACAACAACACAAACGCGCGCCCCTTGGTATTTAACTGCTCTCTTGACACTTGGACCTTGTTGTTTCCGTCATCATGGCGTTCTTGTGTATTTCTATCCCGCTGAACGATCCCACTGTATCAATAGCCCCAGACCCCTGTATCCATATCTATCTACTTTACACTGTATCATGTAGATGTATTTTATTTATGTAGTTTATACTCCCTATTGTGACATGGACGCGTCGACTAAAAGCGTCATGTTGGCGCTAGTAGAAACAACATACGATCAATCGTCAGTCCATATTTGGCAATTGACCTCTTTGTGGCCTATTTGCATAAAACCTTTTTGCAACTGGCATACTGACCGCCACCGACCAGGCTGGTTCTCAAAGAGCTGAGTTATCACGGATACTGAGTCATCGTTATTGGTACGAATTTTTGTCTTTGTGCTTCCGCTGATACTTACTGAATCCGAACTGGCCATAGACCCGGGTAATTAAGTAACATCATGTGTTTGTGGTTTAAGACTTTCATCTGGTGAGAAGCTTGCTCAGGTTTACTTCTGATATATCTAAGTGCTGTGCCCTAGTGATCTCTGCATACTTGTCTGTTGACGGTCAGTGTTGGCTTCGCTTCCCCCCATCTGCCAAACGTCAATGCCACAGTGTACTGTACGTCGGTAGATGCAAAACATCAACGTCGAGAAGTCAAAACTCACGCTGATTGATATCATGCTCCATAGAAAGTTCCACAGCTCTGAGGCTGCACTCTGATAAATGGCTGCAGCCAAAACTGTGGATCCGACTCGGAGTCGGAGCGTTTTTCTATCCGAACCGCAGCCAGAGAGACATCGTTCACAGCTCTTCCTTTGGACCGAAGTAGCTGATATTCTAGGACATTAATCATACGCAAGTGTCATGTTCAACTGGAAGATGTACAGTCTTGCCTCTTTGCGCCATCATTCCTTGCTTGCGGTGTGGGTGTCTACTACTTCGAAGCAGAGCTAATCACTTGTATTAGTACATTGCTCCAGTGGACGCAGATGACTCGTGACAAGAAACTTCTTCCGTACAGTATGTTCAGTGGCTGGGCAGACTTCCTCTCGCAGCCAGCGGTCTGATAAATTACGATGCTCCGGCTTCAACGTTTGACTGATGACAGCATGACATGCGCGCCCTAATATTGCAGTGAGACGTGCTGAGCTATGTCTCAAACACCCCCCTTCTGAATGGGACACCGTGACAGCTCATTGAGTCAATGAACTAGTATCGGGTTTGCAGATGAGTTTAACAAACGTAAAGTGCTTGCAATAGCTCATGATGCATGAACTCCCATACCTAGAAGGAGGTCAGGCTGATTCAACCAGTCGAACAGCAAGTCGACAATTGCGTATAGTAGTAACGGTATGAACTCATGATCACTGGCATTTCGAAATAAGCGCAGAGTGTCGGGCGCCATCGGCCGAACTCATCTAAACGAGTCATTACCGCTAGAATATTTGAAAGTGCTCATTGCTTTACGCACACCACCTGCATAACTTACATCTGCAAGGCTTTTTGCGACTGTGGACTCAAACTCGCCTGACAATGCCTGCACCGGTTTCTGGACCACGAACTCTTTACGACAAGATCTGGGATGATCATGTAATGTCAGTGCTCATCGAGCGTATGCGAGATCATTACTGATCAACAGCGCAGTGATGTCCAGGAGGACGGACTGTCGTTGATCTACATCGACCGGTGAGATTTCACCGCCCGTCTCGAATGAACATATCCTTACAGAGCTCATTCAAACAGCCACCTTGTGCACGAAGTGACCAGTCCGCAGGCCTTTGAAGGGCTGTGCGTACTGATATTGGCATGCGTTTTCCTGTGCATCACCTGATTCTGTGTCCTAGGCGCACTGCTGGACGCCCTGTCCGTCGTCCAGACTGCACACTCGCAACAGTCGATCACAACGTTCCGTAAGTTGTGCACTCAAGTCACATCGTAAACGTCAACTTTAACCCTCTGCGGAACAGGACTGCTTCTCGGAAAAACTTTACCAACGTTCAGTCATTCATTGCTGAGCCTGACTCGCGCGCACAATGTCAAGCTCTGGAAGACAACGTGAAGGAGTTTGGGTTAACTTACTTCGGCATGACAGACAGGCGACAAGGTGTGGACTGCATTCTCATCTGATGCTGTGGTTACTTACCCAGGGAACATAGGCATCGTCCATATTATAGGTCCCGAGGAGGGGTTCACTGTGAGAACTTTTTGGAGAAACCTCCACGATCACTTGATGCTGATCCAACGTTAGCTCCCTGGCATCACCTGCGTTTGCGGCGATTCACATACGTCGAGTAAGCTGGAACATTGGCCTTCCTCATTTCGATTGGTGCTCATGATATCTAACAGCTCACGGCGCTTTCGGCTCCCTTGCGTTCGGTATTGGAACGTCAGAGGTCGAACATGTCCTTGCCACTCAAACACTTATGCAGCGGAAAGCTAAAAACATGCGTATCACGGTCGATGGTAACCTGAATGAAGGCGTGACCTCGAAAGACGTTATCCTCCATATTATTGGAGTCATAGGCACCGCTGGAGGTACTGGCTCCGTTATCGAGTACGCCGGGTCAGTCATTCGCGGCTTTAGCATGGAGGCGCGTATGAGTATATGCAACATGAGCATCGAGGCCGGTGCTCGTGCAGGCATGATTGCCCCCGATGAAATCACCTTTGACTACCTTCGGAACCGTCCCCTGGCCCCGAAGGGCGAGGAATGGGACCGTGCTGAGGCGTACTGGAGATCCCTTAAAACCGATGATGGAGCCAAGTTCGACGTCGAGGTGAACATTCTCGGAGAAGACATTATCCCAACGGTCACTTGGGGTACCTCACCGCAAGACGTTGTCCCTATTACAGGCAGCGTCCCCGATCCCACGACAGTACAGGATCCCGTCAAGCGTGCTTCCATCGAGCGTTCTCTCAAGTATATGGGCCTCACTCCGAACACGCCGATGCAGGAGGTCAAAATCGACAAGGTGTTTGTTGGGTCTTGCACAAACAGCCGTATCGAGGATCTGCGCTCCGCCGCCAAAATCATCATTGCCGCGGGTCCGGACGCGAAGGTAGCGGAGAATGTGTACGCGATGATTGTCCCAGGCTCTGGTCTCATTAAGCAGCAAGCAGAGGCAGAAGGACTAGACGTTGTATTCAAGCGTGCCGGTTTCGATTGGCGCGAGGCTGGTTGCTCGATGTGCCTCGGTATGAACCCTGATCAACTCTCTCCAGGCGAGCGTTGCGCAAGTACGAGCAACCGTAACTTCGAAGGCCGACAGGGTGCTGGAGGACGCACGCACCTTGTCAGTCCCGCGATGGCCGCAGCGGCCGCAATCACAGGAAAACTCACTGACGTGAGGAAATACCTGGGTGTGGAGGCTGAGTCGCAGATTGCTGCTGGCCCGAAGCTCAAGCTTACGAGTGCCTTTGAATTCCTCACCGACCCCGTCGCTGCCCCTCCAGCTCCTGTGAAACCGACTACGGAGGGGCATCTACCACCGGCTGATTCGCCTTCAACTGTGCAGAAATTCACGGTAGTGAAAGGCATTGCCGCTCCCTTGCACATGGAGAACGTTGACACGGACATGATTATTCCAAAGCAATTCTTGAAGACTCTGAAACGAACGGGCCTCGCCAATGCTCTGTTCTTCACCCTTCGCAGAGACCCGCACACCGGTGCGGAGACAGACTTTATTCTGAACCGCGAACCCTACTCTCAAGCGAAGATCCTTGTGTGCGACGGTGCCAACTTTGGATGTGGGAGCTCTCGTGAGCACGCTCCGTGGAGTTTGTGAGTATCTAGCTGGCTCTCACCTTGTCTTCTAACTCACATTGCTGGAACAGGAATGACTTTGGTATTCGCTGCATCATTGCACCTAGCTTCGCAGACATTTTCCGCAACAACACGATGCAAAACGGCATGCTGCCTGTCGCTTTACCAAAGGAAGTATGCAAGGAGCTGACGGAGGATGCCGAGGCTGGCCTCCACTTGGAGGTTGATCTCGAAAAGCAGGAGGTCCGTAGGACGAACGGCAAGCCGCCAATCCCCTTCACGGTCGACCCCTTCCGCAGGCACTGTCTGCTCAATGGCCTCGACGACATCGCGCTCACTCTACAAAAAGCTGCTGCTATCGAAGATTTCGAAACACGCAGAACCCAGGTCTGGCCTTGGCTGGACGGCTTTGGGTACAAGGGCAAGATCCCAGTTGCGCCTGCGAAGAAGACGAAAAAGATGGATTGGTAGACGATCGAATCTGGAGGTGTAAAACGTTGATCGTGTTGTAAATCATGTTTTGGATCTCGATAGTATTGTCATTGTGTACCGCATATACTTGGCCATGTCGATGGCCTGCCCCAAAAGCTGTACGACACGAGATTAATCATTGTTAAATGTGGATAGCGAGATGCTGCGGTGACGATGACGACGCGTCGACGACAGGAGTCGGTGATTATAACACGTGGCGGTGTCAGGACCTGGGGACGGAGGGATTATTCGTGGTCAAACCTCCTTTCCTCTCACCCAAGCACTCCTCTATGTACACTCTCCTTGTAGCTACCTGAGCTCGAGTAGGAGGTCATGGCCACCGTCACGCAGAGCTACCCACGCTTAGGCGGCGGCTATCTCGATGGTACTTCGGCAGAAAGGGACAATGGGAGCAATACCGGTGCGGCTCTGCTCAGGATTACAAGCATAGTACAAACTCGTCTAATACTGCTCGCAACATAGCCCCGCACCCACTTATTGCTCGCCCTAATATAGTGCGCAGGGACACAGATCAAATTCTGTCGTATTACCAGTCCGAGTACGCTGGGCTGTCTCATGATTACGACGACGACGACGACGAGCAGCAGCAGCAGCGGGCGGGGCTAAGTCGCCGAGGCTCGAGTGCTTCCAAGTCATCTTCGGATTATTCTTCGGAATCAACACGTCGCAACCACGCAGCGAGGCAAGCAGACGACTCGCAAGTTCCTTCTTCGGTCGCGGGCGCAGCAGGACACACCCGACGACCAAGCGTGCCGTCTCAGGAGAGCGTGGACAGGCGCCGCCTCGCTATTGTCGAGCTCGATAATTCGCTTGCACCATCTGTGAGACGTAAGGAGATCAGTGGCAGTGAGGGTACTGGTGTGTCTTCTCGCTCTGCTCTGTTGTCACGTAGAGGTGTACACGTGAACGGTCTTGCTCTCGTCGCACCACCGGACGCGTCGCCGGCAACGTACACCAACCTCACACCTCCCCCCACCGCTCCTATCGTTGTTGGTGACAGAGGAGCGAGCATTGCCCCTCGTCTTCCGGCGACGCACACACGCTCTACGTCTGAGACTACTGGCAGACGGTCCCATCTTCGTCACAAGACTTCCCGGGACATCGGCATTGTGGGAATAGGCGCAATTCATACGTTATCAGGAAAGGGCACACATCCTTCTCCCCCTCGAGACACACACACGGATACGACTCTGCAGGTGCCCATTTTCCAAACACCCTCCAAGTCTCGCTCCCCTTCGCCGGCGGCACAGACACCCGACTTGGCCGATCGCAGTCCTCCTGCAATCAGTGATTCTCTTCATCATCGCTCGTGGAATCATTTGCCTGGTAGCGGTGACCGCCAACAAGTAAGTACGCCTTCGATTGGAGAAGGCAAAGATATTCAGCAGCCCGTTGTCGGACCTGTTGTCGTCGGTCTACATTCGGGCAAGGTGATTCGAGGTCAGTCGATCCAGTCGATGGATTCCCATCTCGCCTCCGTTGCCCAAGGAGCTACCAATGGATCTTTGTATGCGCACTATGAACCTGGAGTGCACTCTACTGCAGGTCCCTTACCCACACCTCCGCGTACAATGTTCGATATCGCATCGGACGTGGTAGCCTCGACTGCTTCGTCACCGGCGCCACCTCCGCGACCCCCAAGGCTGCGTACTCCAATGCCTATATCTCAAACGTCGATGTCACCGGTGCCCGCTAGACGCGATCTGGAAGCGCTGAAAGAATCCCTGCAGTTACCTCAGTCTGTCGCGAGCGCGCTCGCATCACGCAGCACCTCACGACCAGATTTGAAGAGAACAGGGACAGACGTCTCTTTTGCCTCCTCTCATTCCGATATCACGACAGAAACCACGTAAGTTTCACGGCCTCTCCGAGCATAGTGGTCTTATTTGACAAATAGTGTTTCGGACTCGGCATTGGACCCCAAACGCTCGAGGTCTATACACAGACGAGAAGGAGCATTTCCCCCATCAATTCAAAGCACAGCAAAATCCACACCTGAAGTATCGCCAATTGTCACTGCTGAAAAAGAAGCCCCCAGTAGATTACCATCAGAGGCCGATGTGGACAGCATTCCTCCTAGACCTGCTTCTCCGGAATCCGAATACGAGGACTCTGATGATTGGCATAGACGTCCTGCAATTGAACTTAAACGAGACCCTAGTTGGGTGAGCCTGAAGGACACCGCAATAGCTTCGTCGCCGAATGGTAAAGGCCATGCTCTACCTGGTTCTCGAAGCAGCTCGCATTCGCGTTCGCCGGCTCCTCAACTTCCGCCCAAGCCTAGTCCAAGACTTGTCACAGAAGACATTCGGTCGCCGTCAAGCACTCACAGTGGCTCCAGCAACCCATTCAAGACCACTCTCCACAACCTGAAGCGTTTCTCTGCATTACCCCGAACACCCTCCTCACATTCTATGAAATCTTCTCCGCATACAGATTCAACCCCCAGATCACCGAGAACACCGTCACCTGCAATGCTCACTATTCCTGCAACCCCACGTCAGAAGGTGATTAACCCTTGGCCGGATGCCATGACTTTCCGTGATGTATCGGCAATGAAGAGCCCACTGGAGCGTGCGACGGCATACGAGCAGAAAATCCAAGAACTCTCTGCTTGCGATACGGGTTTGAGCAACTGGCTCAACGCGATGCAACAAAGAGGTAGCCTGCATTTTGCCGGTAGTCAGATGCGTCGACTAACGTCGCAAATACAGGGACAAGCAATAGACCTACCCGCAAAACTGTGTCGCAACTAGACATTGGTCTTTCTCATCCTTCAGCTCAACTATCCGCCATCCAGTCGCAGCCACGGCATGTATCTCATGGTTCAGTAGCATCTGAAGCAACGTTCCCCATACGTCGGGATGCATACACGGCGGCGGATTTGATGATGAAACCAGACGATGATTTGGACCTCACCAAAGCACCTCCAATGATGGCGCTGCCATATCCGTCTCTTCCAATGAGTTCTTCCCCTCGGTCTGCTCTTACTACGCCACCAACGCCTCGTAGCTATCAGGTACCACTTTCCAGTGGTTCATCGCGTTCCGGGACAGGCTTCTTCTCATCCATGGGCAGGAAGGCCAGTCTGAAGAAGTCGGATAGCCCGCCTACACCCAATCGAGTGTTGACTAAGCGCGGGCCCTCTCGAACAACTCAGCCTCAGATGACCTCTGCTCCCACCATTCCTGGTGGTCCACGAGCACCTCCAAGTCGCCTCCAGCGTTCGCAGACAATGTCGGTTGCTGCGCCTTCGTCAGCACCCGTAGACCAACCGCCTGTCTCTATAAGTCGCAGTGATACACGTGCGAGCGTCACTAGTCGGCGACCTTCCTTCTTCCATCGCTCAGCCGCAGCACAGCCAGCACCGCCAACGGACGCCGAGTTCGAGCGACAGGTCAACAAATTGGCTGACCTTCTCCCTCATGCGGATCGGGATGTGCTCGGTGGCTACCTCCGCCGAGCTGGGCAGGATATACTAGCCATAGGCCAATATTTAGAAGATGAAAAGAAAGGCGCTATTCGCTACGATTGAGCTGCCACCCTTCTTCCGGACACAAACTTTTCCGTTGATTTTTTTGGATTGAAATATCTGGCATATTGTACTGCACCTAGGCACTCCCCTTTCTCCTTGCTATGAAATGTCGACGCAACGTGTACATGTATTTCAGTTATCTCCGTGTTATGAATAGTGTATATAGTGATGTATTGATACTTCGAGTTCTTCTCTTCGTCGTTTGCTACAGTAGAATCAGCCTAGTACTAGCTAGCAGTGTTGCATCTGATGTTATCCCGTCACACCAGCCGGCCTGAAAACGCCTGATCGTCTGGGGAAGCCCTGAGGGAATGCTAGCCGACAAAAAGAGTGAAGTCCAATTCGGGTCTCGAGTGTGCAATGCTTACGATGTTGCATTGATCTGCTCTGTTGGCCACCACGGGGAACGCCAGAGCTCCCACCTCCACCAAATGTCGCGCGCCGCACAGGATGGTTCCCGACCAGGTTTTCAACTTCGTTCGCGCTGTCCGAGCGATCTGACATGGTACCCGACCTGAACGACTGGTTCAACGAATTGGTATTGAACTGCTGCCGTTGCGCTTGAGGTTGCATGCGGGGCTGCATTCCTTGTGGCTGTCGCCAGCCCGGGGGACCAGGTATATGCTGCATGGTACGGTTCGCGATCGGCGTCCGTTGTATCTGGAGGCGAGGCGCAATTAGATCTATGCATACACAACGTGACAACTCACCCCCATCGCTTCCATGTTGCCTACAACAGCACCGACGTCAAGGCCTATGTTGGGCATAGGGGCTCCAGTCCTAATACGATGGAGGCTGTTGTCCTCAGGAAGCGCCGCGGAACGACTGAGGCCTGATGCAACTTGATTCTCTGGAGCGAGGATAGCTTTGCGCTTGATTTTGTCGTATTGTGACTGCCGTTTCGTGAAGATGAGATGAGTGGACTTAAAACAAAGAGCGATCGCAAACCTTCAGTTTTTGGTATTCTTTGTCACGGTCCTTGACAGAATCCTGCAATGTGTTGGACTTTCTTCTTTCCATCTCCAGTTCGCGTTGTAGTTCTGCCAAAGGATACGGTGAGTTAAGGTTAAGAGTATAATGCTGCCGCCTTTAGCATGCCTGTCATCTTGTTATTCAAAAGACTGAGTTCGCCATTGGCTGTATTGCATTCAGTAACGACGTAAATACTCGGATGAGGACTGATTGACCTTCTCTAACAACATTGTGAAGCTCTTTCTGCAATTGAGCATTCTTCTCATTCACGCTCCGAATGACTGCTTGTTGAAAGGAGCTGATCAGGTATCAATGTTATATAAAGAGTGACTGGCGATGGCACGCTTACTGTTCTTGATGTAGCTGATACTGCCAAAATGACATTGCCCTGCCTGGTTTTAGTATACGCTTGCGTGGAAGTAGGCGTCAGCGGTTTACCTACTACATATCTCTAGGATGACGGTGGGATTGAGCCCAGACAGAACGGACTAGGTGGTACGGCTGTCATTTGTTTCTTGAAGACGGGTGGGATGCGCATATACCCACAGTTTTGTAATCATTCGTAGGATTGAGGGAGCACACCTGCGAGGATATGTCATTGTACAGAGCATGGGAGCGTAGATTTGAACATACCACTACATCATCTCTACGGCGCGAGAGTTAGTGTATAAGCCGGAGTATCTACTGGCAAGCGTACGGCTCAATCAAGGAAGTATCACACGCTTGGAGAGCGTCAGCTGCCTTCAGTACAGCACGAGAGAATGAGGTCCATGCCTGGACACAATCTCGACGCGTTGAATAGCTCGTTCGCGCATTCGACTAAGGGCCAAGTTTATTGACGTTTCGAGGTGCTGCAAAGAAATGACCACAGACCGCAAAAGATATGAGAGCCTAGGTGCAGAGACAGCAGAGAAAAATGTGAGTATCGATATGGCGAGTACAAATGTCGTCGCACATGTTGTCTATACCAAAGAAAGGTAGGCTTCAGCTTCCACACACGCTGCAGTGCAGACCGTACGCACCACAACTGCCTTCTCTGCGAGTGCTTTTCGACAGTTTAGTCTGTTACACTTCAAGTTATCCATGACAATGCTAATCCAGACAAAAGCGGAGGTGTATGGTGGTATCAAACACAGATTCACTGCCAGTGGCAAGTCGCCGGCGCCTCGTCGCGTGAAGGAAACACGGTGTGTCACAGACACGTGATGCATCTCTGATTTTCTGACGCGTCTGGAGAGGGAGCTCATTGCAATTGGTCAAAAAGGCGACCAAGGTAGTACAGCGTGTCTTCATCTCTGACCACGCTTTACCAGATATGACACTATGTAGCAGACCGTTCATTGTATTGTTATCTCTGACCACGTGCAGTGTTTGCCTGGTCTGTGTTTATGCCGGAAAAGTCGCCGGATGCTACGTCTTGGCGCATCAGCATCGCTACCTCCGTGACATCCGTGAAGTTCCAGGTAGCATTATGATTCAAACCATCCTGCCAAGTTGATAGTACTAGTGGAGAAAGAACAACAAAGGAGTCCTACGGTAGTAATGTGAGATGATACATACGACAACGCGTACAGCTATACTTGTGTCCTTACGCAATAGTTCTGTAGAAAAGTGCAATAATCAATCAGCAAAGCAAAACAAAGCAATGTAACAGAAAACAATATGAGACATTAGGGCCGCCATATAGGTTGCCTAGGGTTGTTCGAGAGAGAGCTAGTAGAGCGCGGTCCCTTCGAGGGGGTATCTGGCCTGGCCGTTAGAGACTCTCGCTCTGCGCGGCGAATGAATTGGATGGGATGTAAAGCCTGCGGGGACCCAGGAGAGGAAGACTTTATGGTCCTAGGGCTAGTCCCGCTCGGAGTAGATAAAGCGAACGAAGGAATAAATGGTAGACGCGGCTCAGGGGTTTGAGGGGGGAGTGGCGGGCTTTGCGCCTTATCTGATAATGCTTGAGCAAGGGTGGCTGAACTGACCCACTTCTCCTCCTGCGCCCTCGACTTAGGCGGCGGGGATTCGGGTAGGGGTAGCACTCGGAATGCATCGGCAAAGTGCTCTTTAATAAACCTAAGGATATATCAGCACCATTGGCGCCAGATGGGTGAACAAGCTTACTTAGAAAGCTCGGACCACCCTCCGCCAACTCTGACCATGACCGTCTGAGAACGAAGGATGCGGCAGAAACACAGTCGTGGATCGTCATCGCCTATCCAATACTTTCCGCTCTGGTCTTTCCAAGTCTCTGCAACCACTTCGATGTTGATGTTCACAGGAAGACTATTGACCACATCGCCAACAGCCATGTCCAATTTGTTCTGGGGATTGGGGACGTAAGGTGTCTTCTGTGTGCTGGCAGGCTTCCTTGGCGGCGGCGATTTGGGCACGTTAGGAAATGACTGGCGTGGAGCGCGTGACCAAGTAGAACGATTGGCGGAGACCGAGGACCGAGATATGTTGACACTAGAGCGTGATTGCGATCGAGGAGTCGCAGGTACCAGAGGTGATCCTACATGAACGCTTTGCCCTGTCCTAGCACGTGGGCGACTTCCTGGGACCCGAGGTGTGGATAGCAACGGAGGAGTCATCGGCTTTGGAGATTCAATGATAGTAGCTATAGTCGAACTAATGCTGGATGACCTTTGGCGAGATGCGAAGGTAGAGCTATGAAGTCGCGAACTGATCGGTGTAGTATTGGTGGGACCAGAGACCGAGCGATTAGTCGATGCAACTGATGCCCTGCTGGCTGATCTAATATGAGCAGCAGCAGAGCTTCCCGAAGTCGAGCGCCTTGTATGTGGTGGAGGCGCAAGATACTTGATTCCTGACGGAGCCGCGGATAATTTGGAATAAGATGCAGGCTTCTTGGACTCGTCCTTGAAAGAAGGACCGGCAACTGGAGACGGAGTGTTAGACGATCTGCTTACGCGACCAGAGCTAAGAGCACTAGGAGGACGAGATTTGTGGCCATTAACGCGGTCAGCGCCCATCGCTTGTAACTCTTCCCAAGTCTGCGTGATACGATTACGCTCAGACATGATGCGGCTATCGTTGACGACTAGACTTGCTTTGGAGACTAGCTCCTCAACGAGTCCCTGGGTAAATGCTAGGCGATCCGACATCTGAGCTTCTGGTGGGCGGGAGGTATCTGATCCATGTGCGGATGATAATGTAGCCATCGGAGGAGCAGGGTAGCTATCGACGTGCTCGAGGAGATCACTCAGTAAGTCGTCGCAGCTCTGGAGCGTCACGCCGAAGTCCGCGATTGTTCGAATTTTGGCCAGCATTTCTAAAGAAGCGTCGAGCTCAGATCGCAATGAACGCAATTCGGCATCTACGTAAGGAGCCGTGGCTGTCGTAAAAGGTAGCTTCTTAGCTTCGGCTTGCAGAGTCTCAAGCTGCTTTTCAAGCTTGAAAACTAGGTCTTGAGATGGGAGGGCTGACGCTGAGTCTCTAGACGGTCGTGCAATTTCGTTGATATTGAGTGACCGTAAACGCTTCCGCATGGAGACCACTCGAGTTTGTAGGTTAGTGTCCTTCTCCAACTTGTTCGAGTTCATTGAGTCGGATCGCGAGATACCAAACACATCTTGGGGACTCGAAATGAGTGACATCATGGTTTGAAAGGTAGTACAACTTACCAGCTTCGTGAGTAGGCCTCCTACGTCCTTTGCCGTTGGCAGGCTTCGGCGCGGATTGTGCTATGCCTTCAGCGGTTGACAGTGCAGAAGAAAGAACTACAAATTCGTGCTGCGAGTCTTTCGCAGCAACCTCAGCAAGGTTTCTTCCTAGCCCAACACACGCTCTACCCTCGGTTAACCGTTCCTGAGCTCGAGCTTCACCTTCAGTTTTTGCTCTGGCCTCTTCTTCTGCTCTCTGCCGCTCCAATGTTTCCTTACGTTCTAGACGTAGCCTCTCTTCTTCCGTAGAACGCAGTCTCTCCTGTTCCACAAGGCGCAATCTCTCTTCGTCTGCAAGACGCAGCCTCTCCTGCTCCGCGACGCGTAGTCTTTCCTCTTCCACAAAACACAATCTCTTCTCTTCCTCACGACGCAGTTTCTCCTCTTCTTCGCGACGCACTCTCTCCTCTTCAGCAAGACGTAGCCTCTCCTCTTCCGCAATACGCCTGTGCTCTTCTGCGAGACGTAGTCTCTCCTCCTCATCCGCCCTAGCTCTGGCCTCTGCATCGAGTCGCATCCGCTCAGCATGTTGCATATCGGACAATTGTTCCGAAAGCACCTCAACGCTCTCCCTCCAACCGTTGAACTTTTCTTCGGCCTCTTCGACAGCCCGCCGGCGAAGGGCCAGTGAAGTTGCCTCGGCAGAAGGATCGCGGCTTGCGAGTTGGGTCTCCATGCGTTCCAACAAATCCCGCGTAGAAATACAGGACGCAGCAAGGGATTGCCCCTTATCTCGATACAGCTGGTCCACTTCTTGTGAGATGGAGAGCAGGTTGGCGAGAGACACCGGCGGCTCATGCGAGTCCAAAAGAGACTGGAATCCGTCCAAGGAAACACAAGCCTCATGCAGACCCTCCAAAACTCCACGGACAGAAACATCTATAGCTCGTGCCTGTTGTGCCAGGCGGAAATGATGAGCGTGCCGCGACAGCGTCTCGACTTCACCCGCCAGCATAATGCTGTATGAGTTGGCGTCGGCTCTGACAGCACGATTAAGGGCTGCCGCGTCAAACGGTAAGCCAGCTTGCGCTGCTTGACGGACAGCTTCGAGACTGAACCCTGTAGAGATTGAAAAGCGCCTCCTGTGAGAATTTGGCGCAGATCTTGGCGCTGAACTTCTTTCTCCTGAGCCAACAATTGGTATACGAAGAGACAGCTTGTCTTGGAAAGACTGCACGTCCTGAGTGAGAAGTTCTGCCATAGTCTCGAGCTCCTTCTCCTTCTCTAGAAGGTCTGCTCCAGATAAATTGCCAAGGAGAACGTCTCGCGTGCTGTCTTCATACTGCAGCTTTAGATGTTCCGAACGCATTTGAAGCGCATGTGTCTCGTCGCTGACGATGGCCATCTCCGAAGCTTGTCGTTGGACCAACGTCCAGGATTGAGTCAGACGGTTCAGTTCATCCAAGGACTGACTTAGGCCAGAAGAGCAGTCAGATAGGTAAGCCTCAAGCCCTTGACCAATAGATGGAGTGATCTCTGAAAGAGGTGAAACAACTTGGGTGTTAAGCGCCGACGCGAGAACTTCCAATTGCTCGTTTGCCTGCTGAACGGAGATCTCAAACGATGAGAGCGGCGAGGACGGACTCTCCGGTGTGAGTAAGGCGGCATCTTGGTTGGCCTGCGGTTTGTACATCTGCTGCTGCATCCCTTCCATTACATCATGTCGTATATTGTCCAACTTGTCGAACGTTTCAGCCATGGAAGACCAGATACCGCGGCACTTGCGAAGCGTTTCGATCCTAAGAGCAACAGAAGAACGGCTCTTGATTGCCGAAGTTCTGTACGATGCCAGCTGGTCGAAGACTGCGACCGAGTCTCGTACGAATTGGGGATCTATGCCTTCACGAGGTAGAGCAGCTAACGCGGCGCGTCCAGCCAGAGTGACCTGATTGGCTGTTTGTTCTACTTCGCTGACAATGTCTAGCAATTGCGGGGCGTGTGCTAAGAATACTGAATGACTGTTGGAATGCAGACACGCCTCGGAGGAGAGAGTCGGAGGAGAACCGTCACCAGCAGTGCTTTCGACTCCAGTTTCTAAACGATGTGCGAGTGATTTAAGCTGGTCCGTAAGGTCTGAAGCTGTCTTCAATACATTCTCAACTCTTTTCACCTTCTCGAGAGTTCCATGGTACTCCTTCGCAGCCCGTTCTGCTTCGTAAGCCTGCTCATGTGCTGTGGCTAGCTCTGCAGAGAGAATGTGGGCGATTTCGACATTGGCACCGTCTTGATCAGGAAAGAGACGGTGAGATGGTCGAGGGAAGAAGTTGACAGGGGAGGATGGGTTTTCCCGCATCTTCAGACGCTTTAACAGGGTTGTTGATCGGGAGAGGAATGAGGTATCCCTACGAGAGGTAGGATGACTGAGCTTCGCCATTTCAATCTCTTCCAGCAGCGTCTGCGCGGTGGACTTGTCTTTTGCCGTCTCCACGTAGATCTCGTCGGCCCTGCGCGTATATCAGCAGATGCTTGGAAAGTAAACACCAAAGATGTTTTACTTCTTCCATTGCATGACCACACCCATGACGAACTTGCCGACATCCTCCATCTCGTTGTTCACTTTGTCTTCCAGCTTGTCTTGTTCATCTAGTAGTTCATCCGGGACAGGCTTCCGACTATCGTCTATGAGCTTGTCCAACGCTTTACCGGCAGCAGTGACTTTGGAATGACGTAGGGATAACACTCGACTAGCGAACTGAGCAGCATCGCGGGACAGCGTTTCAGCGAGTTTGAAGCGTTCCCCACGCGAAAGTGCCAGAGTAGATACTGTTGAATCAGAAGCGGTAGACATGAGCGAGCTCATAGAACCCTTCCGGCGCAATGTTGGTAAAGGAATGGCGGAAATTTCGTTCGCGGGTGTGTTGTCTGCTTCATCGTCGTCGCGATCGTAGACACTGGGAGACCAACGGGCGCGGGTGTCCAGGAAGTGCTTTAGATCTGCCACAATGCTGCGCAGCTCTACCCAACAGCCGATGCGTTTTTCCTCCCAAGCGAGGCGGTCACTAAGCAATTCCAAGTTGTCTGATCTTTCTCGCAAGAGGTGCAGCAGTTTATCGAGTGCATATATTGTCGTCAACGTGATCTCTATAATGTCGGTATCTGCGGGTGAGAAGTTGCGCTGTGCAGCGGCTTCAGACAGAGTAGGCTAACAATCAGAGAAGGCACGAGCAGGAGGGGCAGACAACGCACGTACCTTTGGTGAACTTCTTCAACTTTCTCAGCTCCCCCGAGTCGAACATTTCCGTCTCTTTTTCAATCTTATCGTGGTCTATGACCCACTGCTTCAGCTCCTCACGGGTCGGCAAGCCGGGCACCTCCTCGGCGGACTCGCGAACGACATCCAAGCCTACGAACACCTGAATTGGAGGCATTTGCTCCAGGAGCTTTCACAATGATTGCATTCATTAACACGCTATAGTACGGCTAACGTACAGCGTACCTTGGTCTTCTCCTCAATCCACGCCTTGCGCTCGCTGAACGCCTGCAACTCGATAACCTCGTGCCATTCCAATGCCTGCTCCTCTCCCGAGTTCTCTGGCGACCTGGGTCCCTCTTTTCTAAAGGGTATTTCTGCGGTTAAAGGGCCCAAATTAGTTGTTGTGGGTATCATTCTGGGCGTGGAGGCGGTGGGTTTAGTAGCGGACTTCAAGGCGGCATCCAGTGACGAATTAATGTTGGGAGCAGACATAGCAAGGCGAGCGGAGGTTTAGGATATCCTTGAAGCTGCTATATGTGTAGACAAGCCTTTCCGCATGGCGAGGAGTGAAGGAAACTTGGACAACGTCCGCAACCCAAGTCTACAACGAGGCACGGAACGCGGTGGAAGTCACGGTAATTGCCAGAAATTGTTGGAGCGCCCAGCACTGCGAGTTACAGTGAGTCGGTGGCGGTGATGGCCACCTACGCTTCGCGCGCACACTTGGTTCTATAACACGCATACGTAAATCATCAGCCTTGAATGCGGCTGCAATGCCAAGTGACAGAGTGCCATGATGAATTTGTGACGCAGGGCTAAGAACATTGTCCAAACTGCGGTAGCAAGATAACATATGCTAACTGGAGTGGGTACTACAAAAGACGGAAGATACAGACAACTTGAGGGGCCGGTACAAATCTGGATGCTAGAGAACGGAGTACTTGAACAACACATCAAGAGAATTACAGAGAACTTCGAAGAGCATCAAAGGAATGATAAAATAGTTACACAAATGTAGGATAAATCCCTCGAGCAACACCATGAGCATGGCACCCCGATCAGTCTGAGTCGGCGTACAGGACGAGACGGTCTGTGTTATCCAGCCACAGCCTCAACTCTTCATCGTCTGTCAGGTCCATGAGCGCGTTGTTGACGCTATCGCGGTATCTGAGGCTTGCAACATTGTCTCCTAGTCGCGCCTGCACCTTCGCCATGAGTTGCGCATGCGTTATACGAGGATGAACTCGAATCGCGACTAAATCATCCGCCACCTTATCAAATATCTTGATTTTGATGAAGGCAGTCTGAGGAATGGACGAAGATATCGGTGGGTTGGCAGACGATGGCGTTCTTCCTTGACTAGAAGCAATTGACGGTGCGTGAGAGGAGCGAGCAGGCGACCTATCATTTGAAGAGGATATGGAAGAACGCGGGTAATTGTTCGCTTGATACGCATCGATCTCTAAGGAGGAACCGCTTCGAAGATGACCATAGCTCTCCGAACGCCCCGAAAGAGAATGCGAACTCGGCCGCGAGTGAGCTGTATGCGCCCCTCCATCTCGGTACATAGAGGCAGTCGACTCCGTCCTGTAATGTCCAAGCCTTGATTCGTAGTCGCGCGTTGTGCTGCTGTGATCTTTGCCCAGATGCTCGCTCTCTTCATATCCAGAATCTGGGCCCCCTGATAGTCGCATGCGTGAGAGCCGCTCGTGTAGGCCGTACTCGATATCCACATTCACGGGTTGGTGATCCTCATAAGGCAAGGATTCAATATAGCGCACTTGCGGCTCAATATCGACTGATGCGTCGCCAGGCTTGACTGCGAAAAACTCCCGGAGCAACTCACTCTCGACAATACGCCGCGCTCCCTTCCCAGGTAGCGCACAAAGATCTTGCAGATACTCGTCCAGCTCCTGCCGCCGAGACATCGTGATCTGATTGTCAACATGAGGGACAGGGCCTGGCATATATGGGAGTATACGACCTGCACTTTGACGACCGGCTTCTCGGGGGAAGCAGTCCAGCAAGGTGACTTGAAAGTCGTAGAAGTCGTTGTATGATCTAAACAAGACAAGCTCTTTCGCAGGTGGAAGAGACCCGCTGCCGTAAGGCTGATACACTGCATGAACACGGAACCAATACTCGTCCATCTCATAATGGAATGATTTGACGTCAGCGGCGATGAGGATGCCTTCAGGAAGTAGGTGTGCAGGGGCTTCATCTGGAGGTTGCTGGTGTGTGTACGAGGTGGGAGAAGGTCCTTCAATGTCGAGATTCTGGGAAGGTGCGGAGGAAGCTTTGCTTCCGGAGGATGAAGAAGGGGTAGGTTGAGAATAGGTAGACTCCTCGAGCACGCCGAGGGAGATGGAGTTTGCTTTGTAACTTATCACCTGCCGTTTCCATTCATCCACTGGGGGTAGCGCTCCTCCCTCAATCAGCCTGTCTATGTCGCGCATAGGCTGGCCTGTCGCGGGATCACGGATTTCTACGAAGGCTACAGGGATGAGACCCGGTCGACCCAACTTCCCAATAGGCTTCGCTACCAACCACTCGCGGTTGGACTGGGCGACAACGGTAATCGCGTCCCCCGCCTTTGCGTCCAATTCGTCGGCGCGCTCTGCGGTAAAATCATGCAGGACCACAGCGTAAAACGCTTGGGTTTTGGGTGATGTTGGAGTCTCCGAGCGTTTCGCCATCATTGCTATTGGCGTACGTGGACTACAAAGGCACGGTCTCATTGCCTGTGAATTTCTGAATATGAGAGGTACGTACGTTGATGACCCTTTGGCGAATTCCTCAAACATGTGTACCGGTACGAGCCCTCGTGCGCCTGTGGAAGGATTGTTCGCCTCGTACCACTGTCCATCTTGGGGCTCCCTTGAGACATGGAAGAAATCGCCTTTCTCAAAAGATAGCTGGTGGGGTGAGCCTGATTTGTGTGACTGGGTAGCACGTATGACTTTCGCAGGGGGCTGTATGGCAGAGAGCCCAGGTTTGGATAACGGCGGCAAAGGGCTAGAGATGTGCGTTTCTTTGTTGCTGCTGAAGGATTTGCGTATACTCTTCATTGTTAAGAGTTGAGAGGGAATACAGGTAGAATGTCGTGAGGGGGCGTGAGGGGAGGGGGTCGTGGTAGGGAAGATGTAGAGACAGTTTCAGCGACCCATGCAGTTGTAACCTGAACCTGCTTAATGTGGTAACAGGAGATTTTCCCACGCAAAACAATAATAGGTGTCGACAAATAGACGCCCATCATGGGGACGCAGATCTATTGTGTATCTGCCGATCAATCGACTCGGAGAGCTGTTTTGTTGAAGTTCAACGCCTTCAGCCTTCAGAAAGTCGAATGCTGCATCCTCTAGCGACCCTCTTGTGTGGACCATGTGTGCCCTTATCTACGTAATATTAGATGATTTTTGGCCACTTTTCCCATCACTGGGACTCACCCACGCTCCCGTCGTTGCTTGCTACCCGGCAGAAACGACGCTGTCGATCAATTCACTGGCAGCAACGAGCCATACATACCGTTCCGGCTGGCATTGCATGACGACTGTTTCTTGTGAGCGGGGAGATCAAGTCGAACATTGTGTTTTACATGACAGCGGTAGAGACAGCGGCACATAATTGATATAGTCTACATGACCTGTGTTAGCAAATACAATAACTGCTTGCGCTGGCTCATTGGAACCCGCGGAGTGCTGTGCCACGACGCTACTGCATACCGCCATCTTGCCATTTCGAGCCACATGGCGCCTAGTGTTGCCAAATTCATGTGACCACAAATAGGCGTAAACAAAGCAGGCCTGCTCGTCCAAGCCTACGCGCCTTTCTCCTAAAGCCTTAAACCTCTATTCTCGCTTTCTACGTCTGCTAGCCAATATGGCGGCACGCAAGCTACAAAGTACGTCTATCACACAGCTTGTTCTACCTTTATCCAACTTCCAGGTTTACAGCCGAAATCGACCGGACGCTAAAGAAGGTAACCGAAGGCGTCGAGCTCTTTGAGAGCATATACGACAAGATGCAAGCTTCAACAAACCAGCCACAGAAGGAAAAGCTCGAAAGTGAGTTGAAGACACAGATCAAGAAGCTGCAAAGGCTACGAGATCAAATCAAGACGTGGATAACGAACAATGACATCAAGGACAAAACGGCACTCACGGACACCCGTAAGCTCATTGAAACGGTATGCGCTCCTTATACCATACGTCCTACTATGGTCCAGGGTGCTGCACTTCTATCCTGCGCCGACTCCGGACTTCTCTTTATGAGCGCACATGTACTCACGGGTCGTTCATTTCTCAGCAAATGGAGAAGTTCAAGGCCTGCGAAAAGGAGATGAAGACGAAAGCATTCTCGAAGGAGGGACTCACCCAAGCTTCCAAGCTTGATCCCAAGCAACAAGAGAAGCTGGAAACAACACAGTGGCTGCAGGGCCAAGTGGACGAACTCTCCTTACAGGTCGAGACAGCGGAGGCGGAGATTGAGACGCTGCAGGGTGGACCCAAGAAGAAGAACAAGGGTGGACAACAGGCAGAGAGACTGGAAACCCTAGAGCACCTGAATGAGCGCAGAAAGTGGCACATTGGTCGTCTGGAACTGATTCTTCGGTTATTGGACAACGGGACAATGGCAGTGGACAGAGTGAACGGACTGAAGGAGGATGTGAGCTACTTTGTTGAAAGTAATACGGTGCGTTGCGCTTTGTTATTTTTGCCGCAACAACCATTCATTGCTCTACAGGAGGAAGACTTTGATGAGGACGAGGGGATATATGATGAACTCAACCTTGAAGAAGAGGAGGAGAAGTTCGGACTGGCACAAGAGGAGCATGAGAGCGACGATTCAGAAGACGCGAGCGAAGGTTCGTTTGTCTCACTCAATAGCGAGATTCTGCTAATACGTTTGTAGATCTACCACCACGAACGCCGTCCAAGTCCAAACAGCACGACGACGAAAGTGTAACAAGCAGTAAACGAGACGGGAGCCCTGTATTGAAGAAGGCGCCAATAGCACTTCAGCTGCGAAGTGAGTGGTATTTCTACATTTGTTTTTCGATGCTAGAATTAACATTGGGCAGAACCTTCAATAGCGTCTGAAAGTTTGTGTTTCCTGTGCTGTGCTAGTACTACGGCGTGTTGATTACTCGTCTAGCGGTAAAACCTCCACCGCCACCAAATTTCGAGCAGAAACCGATGGCAAGCATACTGAAAGCAGGGCTTGACAAGCCTCAACCACGCCTAGCACCACTACCTGTGCGATATGCGGCTGCAGCTGCAGCTGCAGTCACGCCTGTGCAACCGACACCGCCAACCCCATCAGCCTCTTCAATACCAAGTCAGCCCCCTGCCCTGACTACGTCAATACCGGTCACAACATCGCCAGCGGACCAAATATCTGCAGTTACTACATCTCCAAGCCTGACGCATCCTTCGTTGACAAGCCCAGTCATTTCGTCAGCAGCATCAAATTCTGTGGCTCCAATTGATGGCTCGACGTACGATTCACCCTTGCTGTCAGAAGCTCCTGAAGTCCCGATATCACCTTTAGTGAGAAATGGTAAACAAAAAAGAGTTCGTGCTTGTGTTCGACGAGAGCTGATGACGCCCGTATGTGCTTCAGATTCACCACCAGCACCATTTGCGTCGACAATCGTAGTATGTAACTCTTCTTACGCATGCCGTACACTGTATCTTACTAATAACATTACGCAGCAACCGCCGGCAGACTCATCTCCAGTGGCAGCATCGAATGGTGTCACAGCGCAGCATGCATTAAACCAGCCAGGACCGTCACCGCTTCCCACAGAGTCGCCGCTCTATCCCGCACCGCAACCGAACGGCTCGTCAACCATACCACAACAAGCGCAGCAGCCCATGCCTCAATATCCTCCAGGAGTGAAAGTACCAGTTACAGAACTCCCACCACCAGGTTTGGTAGGCGCGCCGCAACAGCAAGCACCAGGCGCGAGACCAACGTCGACTGATCCGCAGCAGATGCTCTCTCAAACGAGACCTAACGTGACGAGTGGCTTCCCTGGTTCACTGTCAGACTTGGTCATATCCTTTGAGAACGTAAAGCAGAAAGGTCAGTTATGCCTCTCCTTTGTCTAACGCAAGCTTGTGCGCTGATGACGTACGCTGCCTTTGTGTGTGACGATCTCTGTCCTCCTCCGTAGCTCCTCATCGCATGTCTAACCTTGACCAAGTACACAAATTATTGGAAGGCAGCTATTCAAGCATGCCGCAACCGCAGGATACAGAAAAGTACGTCAAAACATACCTCCGTTGTTGCATCTGTTCACGAAGCGTTCTGCAGGCCGAAGTATTACGTACCTAGGAATCCTCTTCAGACACCATCGTACTATCCTCAAACACCGAATCCCATACTTAACACCTCCGGTATCTTCTCTCAGCTCGATGTCGAGACCCTCTTCTACGTGTTTTACTTTCACCCGGGCACGTATCAGCAGTGAGTGCATTCGCTCTTTCTCCATGATGCCAGAAGGAGAATACGACAGTTCCTGTAGGTATCTTGCGGCGAAGGAGCTGAAGAGACAGTCTTGGCGATTCCACGTGAAATACCTAACGTGGTTTCAACGCCACTCAGAGCCTCAAGCTATCACAGAAGAGTATGAGCAAGGTGTATACGTCTACTTTGACTGGGAGGGCTCGTGGTGTCAACGCAAGAAGAGCGACTTCCGGTTCGAATACCGTTATCTTTCAGAAGACTGACCTATTTCGTTCGTCTCGCGTGCGGCCACCACTCCTTGCCGTCACCCTTACCACTCGTGATTTCTCTTGAACTTCTGCCCCTTCCTTATATACTTTCCCTCTCGCAGCATCGTCTGCCAAGTGAGTCAAACATTGTAATCACTTGTACATTACTCTTGGACAATGCATCACACGTCCTGCTATCGGTGTCCCGCCAGTGCGCGCTCGACGAAGCATTAAGTAAGTGTCATTAGCGAAAAAAAATTGTACGTGTGATAAACCGTCTAAGTCAGGATTACTCGAGGACTACGACACCACCGAGGTCTGTGAACACCCTCTTAAGCTTCTCCGCGTCATCCTTGGCGACGTTCTCCTTGAGAATTTTTGGTAGTGATTCCACGAACTTCTTAGCCTGGAGAGACGTAGCACGAGACGTCGGGTCAATAAATATACACAAGTAGCGAGGAACATGGGGTGCGCACGTCGATGAGCGTTAGGTTGGGAATCATCGCCTTAACTTCCCGAATGACCTTTGGCTTGGAAGCGGCGTCGAAAGACTCCAGCTTGACATTGAACACTGTCTTCTCCTTTGGCTTCTCCTGCTATTGATACGCGTGTAAGAACCTGTGCTCCTGTTTCGGGCTACAACCCGTCGAAACGGTTTACCTCTAAGGGTGCCTCTGCTACAGCTGCTGGTGCCGGTGCAGCAGAAGGCATGGCAATCTCCTGGATGTTGAGTCGTGACTGGATAGAACGGGAAGCATCAGTGAGCACACGTTTGGACGGATACGAAGGCAGACAGAAAAAGGCAGCACGCACCTTGAGCAACGTCACAAGGTCAGCAGCCTGCAAAAGCGTGAGCCCAGAAATGTCATCCACGATCTTGACGAGTCTTGGGTCTGAAGATAAAGGAGTGGAGGACGGTTCTGCGGGGGCTGCAGCGGTGGCGAGCCATCTTGACGAGCCAGCGAACGACCTATAGTACCAGTTCAGGGTGAGCATACCTCAGTGACGGGTTTGGAATACAAAGGTATTGAGGTAAGACGAACGTACCGGGTGGCAGAACGCGTCCGGGTAGCTGCACGTAGAGAGAATGCACACCGACTCTAGAGAGAACAGGTCAGACAGCGCAAGATAGGCACAAGAGTTGGGTGTGCTTACCGCCATAGTTGAGTGGAAATGGAGAGTGCAGGCGGCAATTAGCGGAGGGTGGCAGAAAGTGCCCGGGGCGCCCGTGGTATAGCCGGCCTTGCCCGCCGGACGCCGAGCAGGAGAAACCGAAGATTCTTTCAAATTTCGACTTCAAGAATCAAAGTCTGAGCAGAAGACGGTTTGGAAATTGATATACTATGCTTTAGGTACTGTTCGTAAACGCCTGATTTTACGAACACTGCTTCTTTCAACTCTTGTGCACCTCCAAAAATTCTGAGTATACTGCATGTAATCAAGGACTTCTAAATAGGGCTTTTGACGTGAAAGAAGTATTTTATTTGTCAGACGTGGAGTTGCTGAAGACGATGCAGTGAGTTTCTGGGCTCTCCTTGGACTGATGGGAAGAGATTCTGGCTGATGCACTGGATATTTTTCAAAATACTTGGTGAAGCGAAGTGACCGAATTCACATGAGAATCTGCTCCAGCAGCCCGATCACTCAAAGTACATGTGCATAGTGGCTTTTACGAGCAATGTAGAACGATGCGTGACTTCGCACAGAGCGCGGTTCAAACTCCGCTGAGACGCATATTGCAGCCTCGTCGTAAAAGTGTTGATGGCAGCACTACATATAGTAAGTCTTGATAATCTGCCGCCTCGAGCCGGTGTGACTAACCGTGACATTTTTACGAACGCCCCATGTCTTGTATGCCCTTCGCCGGCATCCTGCCGTAGCCCTCTCTTCCTCTCTAACCTGGCTGAAAAAATTACAGTGTGTTAGACAGATGCACAGGTATACGTCCATGTACTTTTTCCTTTTTTCAGCCGAGGATTTCCAGCGCAATGGGCTGAGCGCCGAAGTTTTACGAACAGTACCTAAAGCATAGTAGTGAACGTAGCGCACTGACAATAATGGTCAACACCCCCAAACACACACACACGGAGGTCATCGAGCACTTGACGAACTCGGAAATACTAGATTGTGAACATCGCCCCAAAATACTATTTTAAAACATAACTACATCCGTTGCTCAAGTCACCCTCAACCACATCAATGAGGAAGAGGTGACAGTCCATAAATCCAAGCCTCCTAAGACTTTCCCCTCAATTAATACCGGTACCTATAATCCGGATTTAAATCTCCCATCTCCTGCTTCTCCTCGAACGTCAGCATACTGCGCTCACCCTCCACCATCGTATCGCGCCTCCGGTTCTCGCGGGAAATGTACAAGTAATAGCAGGTACACGAGAAGGCAGAGAGGCAGATGAAGGAGAGACAAATGGAGTAGCCGGCCTTGTACTCGGGAGCGTCTTGTGCGAGGAAGGCGTAGGCGGCAATGATACCCCCGACTGGATAACACGCAGATAATAAACAAGTCAGGAGGAAAGGATAGTGTGGGAAAGTGGAAAAACGTACTGTTTCCGAACCCCACTTGCCAGCCTGTACCTACAGACCGTCTGCGGTGGCCAGCCACTGAAAGGGTAGACACCAAGTCAGTACCACGACGTCTCGCACGTAGACCAGTCGTAAGAGACATACAATTTGTAGCCACCCAGCAAATGATCACAGGCATACTCGCGTACGTACCCGACGCGGCCAAAAACAAGCCTCCATACGCTGCATGGGGTTTATGATGCAGCTTGAATGCCATAGCAAACCCGGCGAGAGCAATCGCCTGGGGAATGAGCGTGAATATGAACCGATGGCCGACGCGGTCCGAGATGATGGCAATGATCAGGGAGAGCACGAAGGCGCAAGCCCATGGAGGGACCGAGAAGAGTTGGGTGCTGACGGCAGAGTGTCCAAGACCTTGAATGATGCCAGGAGCGAAGTACGCTACGAAATGGTGTATTGTGACTATCGTTGTGTGATTGCTAGGGTGAATGAACCTACCATAGCTGTATGCAGGGACGATGAGACCAAAGTACATGAAACCTCCGAGAAGTACCCTCGCTAAACAGATTACTTGTGATGAGCTTGGTCTAGTGGTGTAGGCGTACGAACGACTCACGATCACCAATAATCTTGAAGATGCCTTTTACATTCAAGGGCTTGTGGCGTTGTGAGTCGCCGACATCTTCCTGCAACCTTGCCTTTACAAATTGCCTCTCTTCTTCTGTCAACCATTTGACATCTTCAGGGAAGTCGCAGAGAACGAAGAAGAATATCAGGCCGACGACGCACGTCAACAGGCCCTCTGTAGCGAGCCACATTGATTAGAATGATTTATATCCAAGCGAAGCGCAATCTGCTCACCGAGGATGAACACCCATCGCCATCCGCGGTATCCCCGGATTCCGTCCATTTTACCTATAGCCGTGGCGAGCAAGCCTCCGAACGCACCCGCCAACGTAGTCGACGAAAAGAAGAACGAATACCGTTTCTGCGCTTCCGAGCGTTTGTACCACCTGATATAGCAAAACACGCCCGTAAGCACCCCCATCTGTCAAGCGGTCGTCAACTATGAAACAGCTCACATTGCGAGAAGATAGAAACAACCGGGGAACATGCCGCTTTCGAAGACGCCTAGGTATGATATTAGTAATGAGGGAGAAATTTTCGCCAACGTAAACGTACCGAGAAAGATGCGAGCAGTAACGAGTCCGCCAAAGCCCTGCGACAGTCCTTGCAAGCAAGTAGTCAAGCCAAAGAGAAACATGCACGCGGACACTAGAATCAAAGTCTTCAGAGTCTGGCAAACTATAGTGAATCGTGCGGACTTACACCACACATGCGGCTTGAACCGCTTCATGAGAGCATTCGAGGGGATCTCGAACAGGACGTATGGCACGAAGCTACATGCAGTTCAGGCAGCATCAGCACCGCTCTTGGCTGAGTGAAACCAATATACTTACAACACTACTAGAGCGGTATTATACTGGTTGCCAACAAGGCTCAAGTCCTTCTTCAAGCCAAATAGGGCTGCATTCGAGATATTGACCCTGCGGGTGAGGACATGGTCATTCCACGCCTTGCACGAGCGCACTGAGTCATCAAACGCACCGGTCGAGGAAAGCCAAGAGGTAGAGAATGCAGATGGGTGGGACGAGGCGCATATCAATCTTTCTCATGAGCTTTCGTTCATCAATGTTTGGAAAGTTTCTGTGCAGCTCGTCGTGATCTGAATACGTCTGCTTCTCATCGTCAGCGGAGGACGGTGAATGGGCACGCAAGTCCTGCGGGCCTGCGAGAGAGAGAGAGAGGGTTAGTCGCAGAACTTGACATCGAGGCTGTCAGCAAACGCACTTTTGGAGTCCATGGCGGCAGCGACAGAGGAACGAGGGGTGGGGGAGGTAAGCTGGGGTACAAGGTTATATACGATAGTTGTGGATCCAGGGAAGAGTCAGCTGTTCGGAGCGCGCCAACTGATTAACGAAACTAAGATGTCAGGCGGGCTTCTTGCATCCACTAATGTCGATTGTACCTGGCTGTTCTTGGTGACTCGTTCCTGGCACCTTCTCAACGTTCTTACGCCCCTCCATTGCTATAGTACTCAACGAAATCGTTTCCTCGCTGTACGGTGCAGCTTGGACTCGGCGCCCCTATTGCGGCGATGGGCCCGGGGATGCGGAAAGGCTCTATTCGTTGATCCTCGGACGGGCGATTGCATTTGCCAGAATCCTCGCGTCAAATAGGTGGTAGTTGCTGGCCATGGGTTCAAGGTCGTTGAGGGGATCGACTCGAAGCCTTACTATGATTACATCCGTACAGACTTTCTGCCGGTTACGGTTCTGCAAGTTACCGAGATCTAGGCGTTGATCGGACAGACTGTGCGGCCCGGGAAGATTGACATCACGGACTCCGAAAGGAAGAACAGTCACTAGGATTCACGTGAGCGTCCCGCCAATCCTGACAGTTCTACAGTAGGTACAATCAAAGGTGCAAACGGTGCTAGACAGCATTGCATCCTCAGCAGGATCAGCATAGGTTTATTCAGCTCTTTGACTTTTGTCTTCTTCTTCACAGCTAGCCTCTATACGCTCGGATTGCAGGGTCCAATACGGCCAAGCGAAACATCAAACTCCGCTATCAATCTCGCTGGTGCTTTTGCCTGTTTTGCGAGCATAACCTGAACAATCAAGGCGAAGATTCTCGTTGTTAATCATTTCGCTTGAGCGCGAGACGACTGTGCTGGTTCTGACGCAAAGCTGATTCTTGATTAATACAGGGAACAAACTTGCGTCAACACACAAGAGACCCATCCTGATTTCAGAACTTGTTGACGGTCGTGGCGCCAGTCTTTTCTAGGCGAAGATGAGGGGGAGGGGGAGGATCGTGCATTTCAAAGCCACCGCATACTTTACCCAGCTTAAAAACATGCTCACAAGAGGTCAAGACACTCACAATCAATCTCAGTATCGAGCGTATGTCAAGCGACTGAAGGGTCCTTATCGCTCAGCGGAGACTCCAACATTGCGCTGTCTTCACTTCCGTAGCCATCTTCGGCAGCCTGGTCCTGCGAATCTATGCCATTCACCCCGACGGCTGAGGTCTGTCCGTCACTTTGTGTTTGTATCGACAGAGGAGCTTGAGCCGTCTCGCGTGAAGCTATTGCACTACCGTTGGTGACTGTCCAAATTTCATATCAGGCGAATGCATGACGGCGGCGATAGGACCACGCACCCATATCCCTCTCTCCTCGATTTTCGCGAATGATCTTGTTGACGCGTTCGCGGATGGTAGCTGCCAATGCCGGATCATTCAACTTCGGAGTTTCTGCAACGGTACGCCCCACCAAGGGATATCTACGTGACAGAAATGTTTTGTAACGAGGTTTTGTGGTCCACGATTAACACACACCTATTCAACTCCTGAAGCAATTCGCGATGCGCAGATGTCTCAGGCATTAACAAGATCTTCCCGTCTGAAGATAGCTTATGACGGGTGATGTCTTCCACACGACTCATGAACGACGCGAACCCTTCCTATACTCAGTCAACTACGCCTATTCGCATGTTGGACTGCTGGAACCCACGCACCGCACTCCGGAACTCTGTCAAAAGCTCACGCCGTAACCGGTCGAACTCTCCCGACTTCTTGAACCTGTGGACAGTGTGTCAGGCTCGCGATTGAAAAAAGAGTGACAAAGGAGAGGACGTACTCATCGACAAGCTGCGTTGGATTGTAAATATCAGGCATTGCAATAGCTCTCCTCGTTGATTTGAGCGCATGCGTTCATGCAGAGTACACGCAAGTTTAGTAGCGTTTCAGGGAGCAGAGTCTCATGGGAGAGTGAGAACAAGAGCCGGGACCGCTCCCCACATCTGTCCCGAGCTGATTTGCTCACCGCCAAAACGCTGGCTGCTCGCGATTGTCCGCCAATGATGTTGGCTAAGATGTCGCAACCCAGCTGTACCTCTTATACGACTACCCCGACTAGCCATAGGACTGGGTTTACTAGCACGTCTAAATACCAACGCTCTACCACCCACCATCTTGCTCATGTCGGACTTTCCTCCCCTCAAGAACGACTTGCTGCTGAGGGCTGCAAGGGGTATGTCTTTCTTGCCTAGTTTTGAGAAATCGCCTAACAGAGTCATGTCTTTTCTGTCACAGGAGAGCAGACAGAACGGGCACCCGTATGGGTGATGCGGCAGGCCGGCCGCTATCTTCCTGGTACGCACTCGCCCTTCCCTCAAAAGCTCAACACCACTTCTCACTGTCGTACTGCAGAATTCAGAAAAGTCCGCGAATCACACGAGTTCTTCACAGTATGCCAGACCCCCGAGCTCGCGATGGAGGTAACCCTCCAGCCAATCCGTCGGTACAGTGGGCTCGTCGACGCCTCGATTATCTTTAGCGACATCCTCGTCATCCCTCAAGCGTTGGGCATGGAGGTCCTCATGAATCCCGCTCCAAGCTTCCCAGACCCTCTAAACACGCCTGAGGACATCAAGAAGCTGAAGGCGAACGTGGACGTCAACAAGGAACTCGGCTATGTTTTCGAGGCGATCACGATGACCAGGAAGGGACTGAAGGGCGAAGTTCCTCTGATCGGGTTCTGCGGTGCACCCTGGACGCTGTTCGGGTACATGGTCGAGGGAGGGGGCAGCAAAACGATGCAAAAATCAAAGAGTTGGCTGTTCAAATACCCAGCAGAGTCCAAACAGGTCCTGGAGCGCATCACAGACGTCTCTGTCGACTATCTCGTCGGCCAGGTCAAGGCCGGGGCTCAAGCACTCCAGATATTCGACTCGAACGCAGGCGACCTCGCCCCCCACCACTTTGCCGAATTCTCCTACCCCTACCTCAAACGCATCTCTGCAGAAGTGCGCAAGCGCCTCCTCGAACACGACATCCCCGCTGTTCCCTTGATCCTCTTTGCCAAAGGCGCAAACCACGCGCTCGAGTCTCTCGCCAAAGACGCAGGCTACGACGTCCTCGGGCTCGACTGGGTCATCGAGCCTTCCCTCGCTCGTGAACTCGTCCAGGACAGAGTCGCATTGCAGGGGAACCTGGACCCGAACGTGCTGTATGGTGGTAGAGAGGCGATTGAAAGGGAAGTGAGGAGGATGTGCGAGAGCTTCCGGGTCCAAGGGAAGACGAAGGCGTGGATAGGGAACTTGGGACATGGAATTACTCCTGGTGTTGACCCGGAGGACTTGAGGTTCTTCTTTCAGTGTGTGCAAAAGTATTCGGCGAACTAGTTGCATATACACGGCTTGCAGGGGATGTAAAATGCATGCAATGTAGAATGACTTTGATCAATTTGGATTGCTCTAACAGCTAGATGTTCAATTGTCCAAAACGCGGAACAGATATCGCAACAAACGCTAGACGTCGCAACCCAGACAGCATATGCAAGAACCTCGGGATGTGACTCTTTGTATTCCTATCTGACTAGCCGATACACACATACATTGACTCTAAGGCCAAGCTGCAAAAGAGAGAGGAGAAATAATAATAACAAAAAAGAAACGAAAGTGTGGGATCCTGAAGAAGAGGAGAAGGGAGTGTGAGAGGGTGTCGTGGAGAGGGCGTCACATAAAGCGGATGGTAAAAAAGGAGAACACAAGAAACCATAAATGCGTGGAGATTCGATGATCCAATGTTTGATGATGTGAGATTACTATGCAAGAGAGCAGCAAAGCAGATACTGTAGATGACTGGGGGGAATGAGCGAGACGATGCGATGACCTTGATACAATGCGAGGTGTGCAAAACTTGGAGGGAACGGGACTGCGAGGGTTGAGCACAATGGCGCAATAAAGATAGTGACTGGGGACTACAGGAGCCTGCCTGAATGCCCACAGTCGATGCATAGTCGAGAAGAGCTTATGCAACTACATCTGCCGAGCTAAAGCTACTTCTTCTCCGCCTTATAGGACGAAGATTCGGTCGCTCGGATTTGGAGCCGGGCTTGACAACTGCTGAGGCATTGTTCGTCATCCAATCGGACGCGTGCGCAGCTTTCACCACTGCAGCAATCGAGACCGGGTCTTCATTTACAGATGCGGTTCCATGGCGGTTAGTCCGGCGAGTGGGAATGAGAGTTGGGAGACGAGAAGGCATCGGTGAAGGTGATTGGCGAGGTCTTTGGGATGACGCCGCGGTAGAGCGTGCTGTGATTTCGTTCGCGAGGCGGGGAATCTTATTGGGCAACGGTCCATTGGGTTTCGCCACCTTTGACGCAGCGGTTGGTGCAGGATTCGATAGCGCAGGATCGTTGTTCTTCCCTGCGGCTGTCGTAGACCTCAAAACTCGAACTGGCCGTTCACTCGCGGTAGTTCTTGAGCTTATTGCCCTGGTAGAGGCAGGTTTGGGCTTCATTCTCCGAACAGGTGGTGCGACAGCCAACGCCGGCAGGACGTCGTCCTTCTCTTGCTCCTCGTCTGAGTCTTCTATAGCGAGGGAGCTGCGCTTCGCTGCTGGCGTTTTTCGCGGTTGTCCAGGTGGCTCGATCTCCCTTGCCTGAGCAGCTGCAGCAGCCACGTGGCGACTAGGTGTCACAGGCGGCACAGCCATCGGCGGCGGAGTCGAAGGAACAGCGATGGAAGTGGTCGTACTCAGTTGAGCTACCATATCTTCCTCCTCTTCGTTGTCTGCTGGTGGTGTTGCCGGTGTGACGAATGTCTGGCGCACCACTACAGTCGTAGATGCGGTCAATCTGGCCTCCTCCCGCCGCTGTCGCTTGATTTCATCGACAGCCGCCCATTTGGCCCATTCTAGTTGCTTGACGTACATGTACTGTTGCTGTGGGCCGACCACGCTCCCGGGACGAACGATGCGCATAAAAGCAATCGCTTCGCTGGCTGTGAAACCGTACTTCCATATCAGATATGCGCCAATCAGGGTTCCAGTGCGCCCGAGGCCCGCTTTGCACTGAAAATGTGTTGACAATATTGAGGTGGCGCAAGTACAGACAGTGCAATTCACTCACATGAACTGCTACAACACCTTTGGCTTCGACGACCTGGTCCGCCATGTCGATGAACTGCCTCACTATTTCATCCGTTGGGTTGCTGCCATCGTCAAAATACATCTCAACGTGGTTGATGCCCTGGTCCAGAAAAACCTGGCGATCGTAGAGTTGATTGTTCAGCCGTACCACGAGCTTCACGTTCTTCTTTTCGAAATATTCCAAGCAATTCTGGAAAGGCATGGACAGTTTCCGCTGTAATGCAAGGTCGCCCTTCGCAGGCGACGATGGACCACCTAGCTGGGACTCTTGCATACGTCTCTCCTTCTCTCGCTTGATCCATATGGGGTCCACGGGAGACGCGAACGCAATGAAATTAGGTGTGATCCAGTTCCAGTCGCCATTCTCCACCTTCTCATAGAACTCGTAGTCGTCAACGTCGAACTGATTCATGTCGCACAAGCCATTCTGTATAGCTTTATACATGCCCCACAGACAATCTTGAATGTTGAGATTGAAATCTGAGCGACCCCGACCAGCATCGCGAAATGGCATGAATTCCAGCTCCGCTATAGGATGAAAGGCTTCCCAAGGCGGTCTGTGCTGGACAATCAACTGCAGACATTATGAGAACTCTTTGGCGTCAATGCGGGAATGAACAGGCCACATACCACGTAGAGTGCCATAAGAAGGGCGGCGTTAGCTTTCCGCCGTGGGTCGTTCGAGGTAAACAGAACAAGGCTATATCCGGCTAAATCCCGATCCTTGATGATCCCTGGGTGAGCTTTCGTTTTGCTGCAAGGATGTCAAGAACACGTACCTGAAGCAGCTCGTGGATCAGGATGCACGCCTTGTACACCATTGCCAGGTTCAAAGGGCCCCAGTCCTGAAAGAAGGACATATAAAGGAGTTGATCGTCTATCGTGAAGTAGTAGTACTTTGCGTCGTCGTCCGGAGTCATAGATGTGCCAACTTGTGGCTGTCCACGTATTCGAGGCTTGTTCTGGGGTTCATTCGAGACGCGATTGAGAATATCAGGACGTGGCGGGGGATGGGGATAGGATGTAAAGTACAGCCTGCGTGGCGAGATGGATGTCAGTGAGTATTCTGCGCAAGAGCATGAGAACTAAGGTGCGCGTGCCTTCCGCCGAAATGGCTCAGAGGTTCGCAGAGCGATACCATGGTTATATCTGAGCGAGGGAGTGTGGTCCCGCGAGATGTGTGAAGAAACGGAGGCGGTACTGTCAGGATGGATGTCGCGAACTTGGAGAGGACGAGAAGCCAAACCTGCCAGGTTGGGTGCTGCTGCCGCGTGGTCTCGTGACGCGACACGCGGTGTTGTTAAGCGCGTGCATGACCGTGTCACCCTCATGTTTTCCTCATGCAAGTCGACCACCTCTCATAGCAGTAAACTGTGTGTACTTCTGGGGATAATTTGCTCGTCTCGACAGTCATTTTCAGCACTATGAGGAGCCTGACCTGACTTGACAATGCGAGCTGCGAGCCATGACTGCTTTTCCGAATTCCCATGTACCTGAGGAATTCCACAGAAGGGTTCTGTAAATAAACAATATTGATGGATCAGTTAGACGTGCAATATTGCAAAACGGTGCTTGGAGTTGACAGATTTAAGTACGGGACTGCAAAGTGGGTATTACCGGTTCGACATGGCGTTCTCATGGCACGTTACGGTGTGCTGGATTCAGATGGGTACATAACAGACTACTGTGGGCAGCAGGATGCGTGTGTCTTGTGAGGGATATCGATACTATTAATTGTCCCTACCATCCGGCATTTCCTGTAGTAGCCTCAGGTAATGAGGACGGTATCAAATGTCGGATGTCTCGATGTGGCTTGCCCGGCCCCCTGTTATGTTCCCCTGACGAGTTACTCCGAGTACGAGGGCATTCACCCGCCAACCACGACGTCGACAAAGCCGGCCACCAACCTCTACGAGCATCCAACCAGCTCTAACTCGTCGACTGTGGTTTTCTTTAGAATTAATCTGCAAGAGCGTATAGTAAGGCGTCTAGTTCGGTGACCGGGGCGTGTCGCGTCGCGGCGCGTTTGCTTGTCACGCGTCTACGTGACTGTGAACTTCACCCTGTCTTCGCACCAGCACGACCGGCCGTCGTCCTCAGGCCCCCGACGGAAACACCTGGAAAACGGCAGGAGGGTAAAATCACCTACAAGTTATCTCGAAGCTTGTCACGACGTACGACTTGACATTTCACCATGCCTGACGGCCAAATCTTCAAGGTGAGATTAGTTGCGATGCCTCACTCCTACACTCTATCAACTTAAACCCAATGCCCCCTCAGGCCACGTACAGTGGAATACCTGTTTACGAAATGTCTGTTCTCTATCCTACCAGCCTTTCCTTATCTCACAAAATGCCATCGTCTTCACAGGATGTGCAAGGGGGTTGCCATAATGAGGAGGCGTTCTGACTCTTGGTTGAACGCGACTCAGATCTTGAAAGTCGCTGGTTTTGACAAGCCACAAAGAACCCGTATATTAGAGCGCGAAGTACAGAAGGGGGAACACGAGAAGGTACAGGGAGGCTATGGAAAGTACCAAGGTATGTCCAAGCGCTGGAACTGTTTGAAAGGCCCCTTGCCTTACCAGCATTCGCACAGGAACCTGGATCCCTTTGAGTAGAGGCATGCAACTCTGTCAGCAATACCACTGCGAACATCTTCTTCGACCTATCATCGACTTCCATCCAGATGCGAGCGACGTCAGCCCTCCCCTGGCACCAAAGCATTTGGTTGCTGCACCTTCTATCACGAAGATTGGTGCTTCTCGCAAGGCAGAAAGTGGGACTCCCACAATGAGTACGCGCTCAGCGAAGAAAGTAGTATCTGACGTTGGTGATCACTCAGACGTGGAAACCCTTTCTGCAAAGGGGTCCGCAGACGGCACCATGACCCCATCTCCTTCAGAGGTTTCGTCAAGCTCGCGTACTCCTTCGCCTATTCGGAGTAGCTCGTCTCCCCGACTTCGCATGTCCGCGCTGGAAGACCCGTATCGGCCTTCATCACCGCTGAACAATCGTAAACGGAAGCATCGACACGATGACTTGGACGTGGACGCTGATGGCATGTCGGACAGGCTGAATGGGCGCCTTGAGGATATCAGCTATGGCGACCAAATTCTAGAATACTTCATCTCGGACACGCCTCAAATACCACAAGTGCTGATCAGTCCTCCCGCCGATTTTGATCCCAACCAGGCTATTGACGATGATGGGCACACCGCACTGCATTGGGCGAGCGCCATGGGCCGTATACGGGTGGTCAAGTTACTGTTGACTGCCGGAGCCGACATCTTCAAGGTCAACAAAGCGGGCCAAACTGCGCTGATGCGGAGTGTTATGTTTGCGAACAATTACGACGTCCGCAAATTTCCTGAGCTCTACGAACTTCTGCATCGGTCCACCTTGAACATCGACAACAGCAATCGAACCGTCTTTCACCACATAGTCGACGTTGCCATGTCTAAGCAAAAGTCCCACGCGGCCCGGTACTACATGGAGACCGTCCTCACACGCTTAAGTGACTACCCTCGTGAGCTAGCAGACATCGTGAACTTTCAAGACGAGGATGGCGAGACTGCTCTTACACTGGCCGCTCGATGTCGCAGTAAACGACTGGTCAAGATCTTGATTGATCACGGGGCGAATCCCAAGATTGCAAACAAAGACGGTAAGAGTACAGAAGACTATATCCTCGAGGACGAGCGATTCCGCTCATCCCCCATAATACAATCACGGACTATGGCGATGTCGTTTCGGAATGCCCAGGCTACCAACCCTCCTGCCGCGCCGTCGGCCGCGCCCTATGCATTTCCTCCCACCACTAGTGATATACCTGCTTTACACTATTCTGCAACGGGGCAGAAGGCCGCTACACGTTGTGTCAATAGCATAGCGGCGTTGCTGGACAGTCTGGCCACGTCGTACGACCAAGAGTTGAAGGACAAGGAACGCGACATGGCCCAGGCCTCTGCACTCTTTACGAACATACAAGCCGAGATTCTGGAAAGCCGACGCACTGTTAACTCTCTTAGAAGCCAGTGTCAGGGTCTAGAGGAGGCGAAGCGTAGGCAAATTGAGCTGGAGAACGACTTGCGCGTCAAGCTCGGGAAGCTGCATCGGCTTGGGTGGGAAAAGTGGCTCAAGGATGAAGAGGAACGGGAAAGGGCGATTAGGGACGCTTCAGGTGGTCAATTACCTTCTTCGTCGCTGGAGAACGGCATACACCGAGCGGCCAATGGGGAGGACATAACGGACTTGATCGATTTACACGCGAACATCCCCACTGACCCTACCGCTATTCGTCAACAGTGCGACGAGCTGCGCTCTGAGGTTGCAGCGCATAAGAAGCGGAGGCTTGACGACTTTGCCGGGCTCGTCAAAGCGCAGGCCGAAGCTGGTACTGGAGGAAGGATGTCCGAATACCGTCGGCTGATCGGCGCAGGCTGCGGAGGAGTGTCCCCAGGGGAAGTCGATAATGTTGTGACGATGCTACTTGAGGTATGTCAAGACTCAGAGACGTAGGTATGGCTTCGCTGGATGTTCATAATTGACGAAACGCTATAGACACTTGAGTCGGAGGATTCGAGCGCGCTCGCAGCTTGGAGTGGCGTCCCAGTTAACAAGCCTTCTACTTTGTCTAGTGTATAAGGCCTTTCACACCTGTTTTTTTGAACAATGTGACATCTGTATTTTATGTAATGTATTCGTAGCTTTTATTTGTTGTATCTCCATGACCTTCTTACAAGCCTGGAATGGATGGCTCAAATCATTGGCTGCAATATGGTGCTGACATAAGCGACGTTATTGCTCTCAGAGGACGCATTGGCGCCAAAGTTTCGCCTCCTACTTATTCCTCAAGTTCAGTGTTCCAGTCGCTGCCACCTTCCACCGACTCCTGGGAATCGTCAGACTTGCGGAATGTCTGGCTTTATCCGCCATACGGCACTCCTTGGGAGCAGTTCCATCTACACTAGGAGTCTCCGGCATGCCAAAGCTGTCCTACCACGGCTATGGAGCAAACGTGTAGCTTGGGCGGACCCCCACCTAAAACATGTGAAGCCCAAGGATAGGATAAAGTGGTGGAACATTGTTCCTGGCGACCAGATACGATTGCGTGGCGACACTGAAAGTGTACTGCGCGAAGTCCAGTCTGTTAACAAACTGACGAACATGGTGTACTTGAGACGAGAAACCGAGGTGCGTTCTCTGACTCGTGCATGTCATGTTCTTCTTTGAATATCGTATGCTGTGCTCAGTTACATAAAACAAACGCGGCCACGCAGAGTCAAGGAGTGCATTACTCGAAGTGCCAGCTATTTATTGGGAAACACCAGTTTCCGCCTGAAGAGGGAAGTTCAGAACCAAAAGTCCTCCCGTACGTCTCCTTACATCTCTTTGAATCAAAGGAACCTTCTCTGACGTTGGCGAATAGCGTGTTCGCTACACGCGTCGATATGACCAACCCTCGCTGGCTGCGACAGAAAGGATATTACTTCTGGAAGCGTATAGCCGCAAACACCACCCCACGCCTTCCTGGCTCCGCTGACAAAGCCGAGGAGCGCATGGTCATTCCTTGGCCAACGCCTTCAGCAAGGCCGAAAACCAGGCGTACGTGGCGGATTATCGAGATTCTTGTACTTGCTGACGCACCGCCGCAAATAGCTTCTGCATATGACACCCCTGCGGAAGTTGTCAAAGCCATCACTTATGTACTACCAAGATTACCCTCTGCCCTTAATTTTGTTCCAAAACCGCCGACACAGCAAGCATACATCAATGCTATCCGCAAAGGCAAGAATGTCGACCCTGCCGCCCCCATGGAGGTTCATGTCACAAGAGAGCTGTCGAACCCTCATTCACGAGCAAAAAAGCAAGCTCGCTGGAAAGCAGCGCAAACGCACCGACGTGAGCTGTTGGAGGAGATAGTGAAGGCTGAGGTCCAGAACCTTGATGGTCGAACACGCAAGGTGGCGAAACAGGAGGCGATCTTCAAGTGGAAGGTTAGGTTGGAGGAGGAGCGCAAAGCTGAGATGCACAGGAGGAGAGTCCTTCGTGGAGAGGTTGCTAGATTCGAGAGACAGAAGGTGATGAAGGTTCGCAAGGCGGCGAGGTTGGAGAAGAAGCTGTCCGGGTTGGAACTCAGGCCCACCGCCAACCAAGTCATTCCTGCAGCTCCGTCACAGTCTGCTATCACTGCATGAACATATTTTTTCTCGTCGATTCGTTCCACTGCACTCCTTTACTAATTGTCGCTGCTGTCGTGATTGTCTGATAATATCTGGATTGGCCAAAAAGTTCGTACACATCTCATTTGCGGTTGTCTTACCTCTGGTGTCGGAGGATAAATCCGTACTGGCGACTCGGCGTAGTTAACGCTACTGCGCTTTTCGCTGGTCCAACTATCTAAGCCATTCCACTGTTGGGTAATGCGTTACAGTCCGACGCCGAACGTCATGCTCTAAGTCTGCAGGTGTGTGCACACCGACAAATTGCCATACGTTTCACCCACAGCTCGCGCATTCTCGAGACAACAACAGAACGTTGCAAGTAAATACGTATAACTGCTTGTCTAGCGCACCTCGTATGCTGATGTGCAAATGCGTAGGTTTGTCCCGCGTACATCGATGCCAACTTTTCTCTGCTGTCTACAACTTCCAAGCTATTTCAAGGCATCAGTCAGAGCGGATAACAAGGGTATTGAAACGAAGTCATTAGGATGGACGAGCAAAAGAGTTTCTCCACGCCGCTGCCCGAGACTGCAAGGAGGAAGAGCCGAATGCACATCCCGTGGCTTCGTGTATAGCCATCCCGTGCAAGGTGAGAGACTTGAGGGTTGGGGTCATGAGTAAAGTCGGCATGGCGTCCGAGCAATCTGTGAGTATATGAGCGGAGGAGTCACAGTTGTTGATCTTATGAGAATGGACTCACATATGAAATAAGCGTAAACGGTTATGTGAGATAAATTGCTACAAATCACGCCTGGGATGAATAGAGACTGCCACGTGAATATTGAGTCATTCGCTTGAAGTGTATGCTCTCGTTGCAAAGTAGTGATGGTAGAATGCTGGAACATATTCTTTCGATGCGCAAAGCACGCGGTTCTGGCTGGCTAAACCTTGTTAAAGTCGTGCTGCGAAAGAAAGCTGGAGACATTGTAGAACAACCCATGCATATCGGGATATTGCAGGTTTGTGAAAGCATTGATAAGGACCAGGAGGTGTAAAGGGGTATCAAACTCCACCGAAGTCAGCGTCAGTTGAGTGACAATTTGAGCCACGCAGCAGTCCTGGGAGGGGAATATCGGAGGAGGGTGCGAGGCTACATACTGCGAGCCGATACAGAGGTGCTGAAGCTTAGGCGAATGTGCCAACATCGCCGCTTGCTAGTTTCTATCCACAATATCACGGTTGGGAGAACAAGCTACTGGCGAGCAATGTATGTCTTGGACTACAGAGACCTCCAGCGGAGAGTTGGCGAGTTCTCGGAGAAAGTGGCGGTGGCTGAGACAGCACGCGAGGACATTTCCAAGATTCTCGACGGAGCCAACGATGTGGTCGAGCATCTCCTGTGGAAGTACAGGATCCGATTGCCCTGGAAAACATAACTCGTACGCTTTGCTCAACGCCCTCCAGTCGCGGATTGGCAGTGGATCTTGGCTGGATATGCAAGGAAGCATGTGAGTAACTTGTCGGGCAGTCAAATGCAGCGCACACCGTGCCAAGAGTACCAGAGTCAGCACGTAAATAATCAAGTAGGGTGAATTCACATACACTAGGCCTTCCTTTAGGTAGGACCACCAATTCGTAACAGTGGGATCCATAGGTGCCTCAAGCCCCGGGGAGCGCTTCCAGCCGTCGTATACTCTCGTCACATCGGTGGATATATCTTGTCTAATTCGGGCCTCGTAGAAGACTCTCTCCAGTCAGCTCCATGCATGGCGATTGATCAAAGCTAGGACGTGTACAGGGAAACGGAACAGCGTGAGCTTCAAGGCGAACACAAGTCGATTGACGCAGCAGCCCTGGCCTGTTGGAGAAGCGAGACTATCGGGAACTGCACTGGAGGGAGAAGTGGCTCAAATGCGTCGATGTCTCCTCAGGGCTCTGGTATCACACGGCAGGCCTTGGACCCTTGGACTTTCGGACATAAGTGTTGTGTGTTTGACCGCGGAGGCCTCCACAGGAGAGCTGCAAAGTTCTCGGAGGATGTCTTGATATGTAGCTTTTGATGTCGTAGCGTCATCTTCTGAATCATGCCTATGTGGAGGAGCGTACGCGAGCCAAGGCAGAATGCCTGAAGAGTCTCTGGGCCTTCGACAAACTCCTTCATGAGATCGAGGATCACCTGTGTAAAGACGGGATGCGTTGGAGGCGTACTAGCCCTTTAGCGTCTACCTGCAGCTGGTCGGTGAAGGTCGCTTTCTGAAGACACGACAGACTGAATAAGTGCTTGAGCGAACGATATAAACGTCACATACCTTTGAAGGCAGCAGTATAAGACTGCATTATTCTTCTTTAAAAAAACCCAGTTGATAACGAGAGGCAGCTACTAAAGCTCAAGTGGTAGAGTGGTAGCTGGAACGAACTCAATTCAAGTTGGCTGTGATTGGCTCTGCGCAAGCGCCCCACATACTCCGGGCTTCGCCGGTTCCAATCAACATTACGGCTTTTTGGCTAGTGCAGTAACGAGCTCGAAACCCATCCACCACCATGTCTGCCCTCCTTCGTGCATCCTTGCGACAAGTCTCTGTTCGCCGTGGCGTTGCGCCCAGGCGTATGATGTCCTCTGGGCCAGAGAAGGGCTGGGTAAGTCACCATGTTCCAAGTCGAAACGGTTGAACTGATTATTCGTACGTTCAGCACATCCCGTTCGACTATTTCAGCAGCAAGACATCATTCGCAGTAAAGTTGACCTCATTCGTGGCTCTTGGATTCTCTATCCCTTTCATTGCTTCAGTCTATCAGCTGTGAGTAGCGGTCACGCCTAATCATCCCTCTGACTCATTTATCGCTCGAATTTTAGGCGCAAGGCGGGCGGCGCGTAAAGACCATGAAATGTCTAGGGGTGTTGTAGAGAACCGGAGAGCTAAAGTAGTCATTCTGGAGACCAATCAACCTCGATAATTATGAGAACCCGAAACTCGATCTGACATTAAGCATCCGCCATAGTGAGGGCATTTTCCACTGCAAGCGCATCGACCTCGTCCTCATATCCCAGCTGTGTCTTGTTTTGAGCTTTCTTGCCAGATTGGCTAGCACGGCAGTCGCATACTCTGGAAACAAATCCTGGGTTCTTTGCCAATGCATCTAAAGCAGCAGACGCAGCCTTTCTGGTGGCCATGTTCGACGCTCTATCCGTTCCACTAGCCAGCACATTCTCGTGAACTATCACTGTGCGGACATCAGTGCACCGTCAAAATTTTGGCCCAGTGTGAGGTACTGACCGTGACAATGAATGGTTTGTCCGTCTACTTCTTTTCGGATACTATGCGCATGACAATGTTCTGCTTGGAACAGTTGATATAGCGTTGTAGTGGGATGGGGTGAAAGCGTTTGCAGCCTGACATGCCGAACGTAGAAAGGCTTGAACACCTTATCGAAGACCACTTTCACTGCTTGTATATCGTACGCCTCGGTGACGAAGATAGCACCCAGAATAGCTTCCACAATATCTGACAGAATCTGGAAGTAAAGGAATTGAATTCGCTGGCCGTCTTTGATGCTTTGATATAGAGACTTCAAGACAGACCTTCGGCGGTTCTGCCTCAAGCCAAAATTGTCCAGGCAGTTGTCCTGCTACCCTCGCACGCTTGTACTCCTGATCCTTGAGCGTGTTGATTCGCTTTGCGTAGCCAGTGATGGCCCTGCCTATGTCCCCGCTGCACTGGGCGGCCTCATGTAGGCCTGTCACAACACACAACGCTGCGAGAGTCTGATTTGACACCATAGCACTCTATGAAACAAACCTCATAAGCTCGTTATCATATAAAAGATCGCGATACGCAGTACCTTGAGTAGAGTCAGGGTTCCAGGTGATGAACGTGGGTATTTCTCGTAGATGTAAGAAACGGTGACTGAAGAGAACTGTGAGGGTGGAGTGAATATGAGGACATCGGCTCCAGCTCACGTATATCAAGCACAGCGTCGCCCAAGAACTCGAGCCTTTCATAGTTCGCAGAACCGCTGGCAGCAGTAGAATGCGTCTTCGGAAAGTAGTCAGACTATCACCTACAGTCTTATACACGAGACTCCTCACCAAGGCCTCATGCAGAAGCGAAGGCAGCTTGAAATCATATCCAATGATTTCCCCCACGGCTTGAATGATGTCGTGTGGTAGAATCCTTCCGGTGTTTGTGGTAGGGGTGGCAATGCGCGATAACTCTGACCATTCGCTGATCAGTGGGATGCGAATTCGGAGCAATTTGGTGGTCCGAAATGCGAGTTCATGTCCGCCACTTAATAGTGCTGCCCCAAGAATGGCCTCAACAACGTCTGCCACAGTCTGAGGCCGATATAAGTCAACCATCGACACGAGCTTCAGTAAGCATACCTTGTCTCCAAGCCATTGTATCGACTGCTCATTGAGCTGCTTTTTCCGTTTTCCACCCTTGCGGTGTTTCCCTTCATCATCCCCTCCTGTCATCGCCGAACTTGATGTATCCGCGTCAAGGGGTGGAGCTGCACGGTCTTTATCTGCCTTCAAATGTATGGATGGCTGCCATACTTTCGTGATCAACGGCTTGCTCTGAATGTACGGCGGCAGTCCAAACTCCAGTGCCCCAGCGTGAAGAGCCTTGTTTGACACGATTTCTCCCCGGGCATGGTTTAACGCGCCTTCACGTTGTTTGGGCATTGTGACAAACAGGTAGGTCGAGGCAACATACTTCAGATATGCATCGCCTCAACATTTCTCTCTTAGTGAAAGAAGATCTGATATCAGGGAAAACGCGTACCTAAGAGCTCGAGTCGTTCGTAATCATACTCAACGCTAGCCACCGGAGGAGTGAGTGCCGCAAGGAGATGGTAGTCCGAGAGGGAACTATTGAAGTATTTCGCGTTGAGTTCTTTTGCTAGCAACATCCGCTCCAGCATATGTGTTATAGAGGGCAGGAGGAGTGCGGTCCGGAACGTACTGATTCGCGTTTCAGACTTCTGCATACAACGGGCTGTCTAGGGTTCGTTCGTACCTCGCTGGGATCATGAATTTGAAGCACAGCTCCGGAATAAGATCTAGGATCTCTAAATTTTGGTAGTCATAAGCGAGGCTCAGGCCACTCACATTTAAGTAGAAATTTTGGCTGGGCTGGAGTTGTTTGACCGCAAGTCGGTGCGAGATTGTTGGCAGCACTAGGCACTTGGGAAACCTCGATCATCGGCTGTCCATGGTCTTTCAAGCCTTGAAAATCTTTGCGACGTGCTTTGCAGTATTCCAGGAAACTACTTGATTCCGCCTCTCGCTGCGGGTGTACAGATGAGTCAGTCAGAATGCGCGTTATAGTGATTGATAAACATACAACGCCAGCTTCAGGTCGACTTAACGGTGATAAGTCAGTCCTAACCTTGACTACGAAGTGCCTGTTGGTGAACTCTACAGCTCGGTCTTGAATGATACAATCATCTAACATGTCGTCGGTAATTCGCTCGTCACCGGCGGTTAGCCTTGTGGCCCATGTTTCTGCTGCCTTTGCAACATGCTTCCACGGAATATGATCCTCCACTGACGGGAGTTGCCACCAGTGACGACCAGGACTATTCGCCTTTTCCCAAAATTTGTCCAGAGGTGCGAAGAGAAATGGGAAGGACTCTAGCGAACTCTCAAGAGGTTTATTGATGACAGCATTGCATACGCGTAGCGAGTAGCGATAAAGCAAGAACAACTTCTCTTGAGAAATCTCGAGTGGAGCCGCTCGTTGTAGGGAAACGACGGCGCTAGTCCCGGAGCAGAACACTTGAAAGTCGTGCAACTGAGGAAAAGGTGTCCGAGCGAGGATTGACATGGGAGCATGTTTTTGATCCAGAGATGTATTGAGGACGACTACTAGAGGGAAAAGTCGAGTAGGAGTTGATAGTAGGCTATTGGTGAGAAACTGCGCGACCTTTTTGTCGTATCGCCGCGTGGTGCTACTCGACTTCGAGGCCTCAGGTAAACGTTCTTCAGATGTTGCACCAGAGTTTACTTGACTAACATGTTCTCCTTCAGGGAACAGAGTATGGTCTAGAAGGCCCGAAAGGAAGAGTTCCTGACAGAGGCGAAAACAGACCGACTCCTCCGCTTCAAAAGGCGATTTTCCAGGATCCCCCTTAAGCGAGCCAATAGATATGCAATCTGGAATCTTGACCTTCCCGACATAACCATCTCCCTTTTTCTTGATTTTCCACTGGATGTCGCGGAAAGGGTCATCCACTGGTAGGTTGCCTTGTAGTTGACGAAGGACACCCACAGCGTCGGCAGGATAGATCCTCCGCCCAGTGAGAGAGTCTTGAATATGGTCGGTCCCAGGGGCATCGATGTGGTCTATCTGTGCGGAGCCCTGCTCTCTCTCCCCTACCTGTGGAGGTGTTAGGTGTGCTTTATTTCCGGTCATGCATGCGAACTGACATCGACAGACTCCCTTTTCTGCTTCTTGGAGAGGCTTGGATCTTCATCTGTGCTTTCAAAACCCTGCTGAGAGCGTGCTCGTTTCCTATCAACGCGCCAGATTGGAAAGTGGCGTTTAGCTGGAGGGGGACTGCAGTAGCAGAGTCGACTGACCCACTACTGGTTCCAATACCACTCATGCTATAGAGTTGAGCGAGTGATCTGAGTCAAAAGAGTGAATCAGAACATATACTCATGAGCAACACGCAACAGCTGAACATTGCTCAAACCTCTGGTGGTAGCTTGTGGTTAAGGCGAAGTTGCGTTTATGCTAGCGCTTATCCAGTGTCATCGAGGTTTTCGGGGTCCCATAGCGCAATGACTGCTTCGAGTTCGCCGCCTGGCTGCTGTTGTGCGTGACTGCCACAGGCTGCACTCTTGCCTCAAGTTATCAGTGGCCTTACAGTGCAGACGTATTTATCGTCGTGCTCATACCCACAGTCAGCCAGCAACCCGTCATTCACGACTTGCCACTCACTGTTCATGGGGATGCCACCATAACTTCTCCTCAGCATGTACAACAATGCACCTGTACTTTCGTCGTTGATCGAGCAACTTGACAGCCCTTTGGTATCACCAAAGCCTCCTGTGAGGGAGAAGCTCAAGTATGAGCCATGCCTCCTTGAGAGATTGCCTTCCACCGGTGTGTATGTTCGCGCAGAACGTCTTCATGTTTTCATGCCACCCTCTTAGGATTCTTGCAGCGCGAAGCCGAGTCATTGGCACCCAAATCAATGATCAAGCAGCTTAGGAGGAGTCCAAGTCCCCCGCTTGACGAACCTCAATCGCCAGGACCAGATAGTAGTTCAAGCATGCACTCTGCAGACGAGGAGCCCAAGAGCCCTCGTCAGCGTCGCGACAGCGTATGGTCCACGATATCCACGGCAGTAAACGCGTCGCGGAAGCTATCGCAAGGGAAGGCACCGGCGAAGGCACGAAAAATTGAGGTTCGTCGTCCAAGGCATGCTGAGTGTGCCGTTTGACTTCATTCGTATCCACAGCCATACCAGATCTTCAGTGCTGTAGAGAAGAAGGATGTCATGTTCCTGATGGAGGTACGTGACCGCGACTTTGAGGTATGTATCTGCTTTGCTGCGTCGGAAGATATGTCTACAACACACGGCTGCAAACAGATGCTGCTACGCAAAAACGGGGATGTCACTCCCTTATTGCACGCAATGCGCATCGGGAATCAAGAGGTGGCTGTTACACTCCTTGGTGCATTCTCGCGTTATATCAATCAGCTGCAAGATGAAGAGATGGCTCTGCCTCGTACAAAGACACGGCTCAAGGCGCTTCGTGAGTACGGTCATACTCTTCATTTATCGCTCATTTGACAGGTTCAACAGGCACCAACCTAAAACTTGCCATCGACTTCGGCCTGCAAACCCATCAGAGCGACCTCATTGCCTCTTTTCTTCAAACGTTGGTCATGAGCGAGGGCGACAAATGGGTGTCGCAACAAGCGGCTACTATTGGCGGCTTGCTGAGAGAAGGAAGTGAAGGCAAGCCTGTGACCAACGCGCAGAGCACCGTAAAGCGTTTTGCTACAAAGCAGTTGGGCAGAGCGGATGCTATAGCTACTCTGGAGGACTAGTCAGTCGGCTCGCCACATGCTGCACACACGATGCTTATGAACTATGCAGCGTTTCGAACGCTACAGCGGACCTCATTATGATTGGCGCATGGTACTGTGCCCTGAATACCATTGAAGGGGAACCTATACCAGTCCGTAACAACTTGTCTTTATCGCTGTATGCTGCTCACCCGGTTGCCAGACCTACTATTTCGCTCGTGACGATCGTGTGTACAAGGCGTTTGTTGACCGTCTGGACAAACACAAGCTGGCGATAAATCGTACATGTACTCGTAGACTAAAGTGGCAGATGAGGGTTCTGAAAGCTGTCATGGACGGCAGGAATACGAATTATCGGGTGAGTTTGGTCAGCTGTTCTCGTCCGTCGGCAACGCTCATCGCTTCTGCTGCAGAGTAAAGTGCAAATTTTAGTAGAGGAATTTGACGAAGGCCCGGGTGTATGATTGGACACGTTTCTGGAATATTTGCGGTTTTGATTGAACTCATGCTTTCCTCTTTTTACACCTCTAATACAGCTGAACACCACTACATGGCTGGCGCTTTATGTTGACGCAACTATATCGTGGACTGGTTTACTTGCATGGTCTTCCTCATCTTTCACTGCTCGTACAAGGTGCCATACGGGTCACAGCTCACAACCCGAAACAGTGGCGTATCATCGAGCACATATTGATTATTTCCTGCGCAAGTTTTCATTTCACTGGCATCGGTCCGCACGCCTATGTCTGATCATGGCTACACAACGCGGACGAGGTGTGTATTCGAGCTTGCAATGCAGCGTCCTTAATGAGGGCACATTCGATGTGGAATCTGTGGCCGCGCATTCTTCATGTCATCTCCGGTGTGAAGTAGCATGTATTTATCATTAGTTTACCGATATAATATTATCTGTGCAACTCAAACTGTAGGGAATAGTGTCAAATTCTTGTACCATATGAATCCGTAAGTTGCAAGAAGGCTTAGAACACAGTAGCTTAGGTTTAGCTGCATCACAGCGTACACCCATGCTGTCGCCAATGGCGGACTCTACGGGATGAACTTGATCTCGACGTCTGAGGATCACACAGCCGTTGCTACTCACGAATTTCATAATGTTCCTCCAATTTGCGTGGTTGAGTAACCAAATCATGCGCGACCCACTTGCAACCCCCAGAACAAACAACAAAGCCTGCATCCATTGCGCGTGCTTGTATCTGTTGCCTGTGGAGAGATGTGTTATTTGGGAGTCACACGAGTAAAGTGAGGGTCACTTACTGTACCATATAGCTATGGAAATGACTAGTCACGAGTGAGATCGCAAAGCACACGCGGCATAATGCTGCGAACTCACTTGGTACACCAGGTATCATTCGGTCAGCTAACGCCTCGAACGTCGGCTTCCTGCCATACTGGTAGTGCGCGAGGCTGAACGGAAGTTACCACGCAAGTGAGTACACAGCGAGCACGAATTCACGTACATTTCCATCAAGAGCAACAAAAAGCAATGTGGTATTATCAGGGCTGTTGATGCGAAGAACTCCTCCCAGAACGGTGACAAGAGCGGTTCCTCTAGGTCGGCTTTCTGGAGGATGCCAGAGTCTTTGATGATGCGCCACTGGTCCTCTTCTGCCATGTCTATGAGAGGCGCATCTGGAGTATCTTTGGTCTTTTGAGCTTTCCTGTTTCTTGCCATCGTTTGAGTGGTATCGTTGTCGTCGTTGTGGTACAGCTTACAGTATGTCTCTGTCGTTGTCCGACGGCTGCGTGCGGCCCGAGCAGCATTGTGGCGTAAAAAGTCTGATCGCTCGAACCGGATTCGCTCGACGCTCGTGTCCTCCTGTTAGCAGCCTCTTGACACGCTACAGCTCTACTAGCTCAGGCATCTGCTGTCTCACCATGTCCGAAGAAGAAGAACAACTCCTGCAAATACTTGAAGCACACGGGCAACAGTTTCTTGCCTCATTCGACTTGCCACAATTGGGCAGTAAACGAAAGGAAAATGCAGAAGCGGGACCTAGCGAACCTCACAAGAAACGAAAGGAGGAATTGATTGAGGAGTCAGAGACAGACAGCGATGATGAGTGGGCTGGCTTTGGAGAAGCTATCGGAGATAGGGATGAGGATGTTTGCGAAGGAAACGAAGAAGACGAAAGTAGTGAGCTGATACGCATATGATTGTTCGAATCGCTCTCATCTTCGTGACGGGCTCAGTAGTCGCAGAGCGATCTAGTGAGAGACAACCAGACGTTGTGCAATTCAGTGAACCTGACAGAGGCGGTTCAACGTCTGTTATCGTATCTAGAGCTCGTCAAAAGGCTTCCATGGTAGGTGAGCTTCCCCTCATTCAGACCTATAGAGCACCGTCTTATTCCTTCCGCACTAGTCATCTAAAGTGGTAAAACTGACTCAAGAAGTGACAGAGGAGCAAGAAGCAAACAGACCGCCGGTTGAAGGAGAAGATGATGAACTGTGGGTACCAGATTCCGAACCACAGCAAGCTACTAAACTGGGTTTTGTTGTTTGCCTTAGTACTAACGCGCAGAACGACGCTCTTCTACATCGTCTCGTGCACACAAAGATCCTTTCCGGCTCGCTCAACGCCGATCTCGATCTTACTCGAGCCCAACGACGCAAGGCTTTGGCCGGACGTGTGCTGGAAGCCGCTGGCCAGGTGAAGCTCGGGAAAGGCGAAACAGCCGTCCGTGCAAAGGAGCGCAATAAAGCAGCGAAGCATGTGCGTGATGGATTACTGGCGAAACAAAAGGAACGAAATGAGAAGGCTCTTGAAGAGGTAAGTGTGGCTAGCTTGTATGATGCCATAAGTCATTGACGGTCGTCGCATTACAGGCAAAACATATGGGGAATTATCACCCAACACTGAAGAAGCTGTATGATGACCGGCTGGAAGCCAAGGCGAAGCCTAATCGAGAAAGAGGTCTAAGGATGGGCGTTGGATCTTTCTCTGGGGGTGTACTAAAACTCAGTAGGAGCGAAATCGCTTCCGCTTCAGGGAAGTCTAGCGGGTCGAGCCGTGGAAGAGGGGGGAGGGGAGGGGGAAGGGGGAGGGGACGAGGCAGAGGTGGTAATCGGAGGTAGGATTCGTTGTGGAAAATCCTGGGAGCTCGAGACACATATCATACTTCTAAATCCCTTAACGTGCTCGAAGAAATAGACAATTGCATAATGGTGTGTGCATACATGCATAAGTCGTGTGGCATATGAAGACGAGTGGAGGCATAGAGCAACATAGGTCGTGTGCACCGCAGCAAGAAATAAAAGCCATGAAGTAATAACTAATTCAATGACGGCGTTCACTGCCGTGGGATCTCCTACCAGATGACCTGCTGGAGGCACTTCTAGAACTACTAGTCAACGGCCATAAAATATCGGCATAACGATCCTGTACGTACCCAGAAGTTTGACGATCGAACTGGTCGAGGTGGATGACGTTGGAAGAGTGAGACCGGTGGCTAGACCTGCTTGGCTCATACTCGCGTCTCGAGGACTTGCCTGAACGGGGACTTGGAGTCCTCCTAGTTTGACGGATCAGAGTGACATAAACATCAACGAGAAAGATTCTAGACTCACACAGAGCCGCTGCTCCGCGATGAACTCGTGTACGGAACATACACGACATTCGCATTGGAAGTTGAGGGCGGTGGCCGCCCTCGAGGAGGCTCGTGCCTATGTGCGCAGTCAGATACTGTCCAGCTGATAAAAACGTGCAACCCACCTGTACTCCTCTCGACTTGCGTGCTTGCTCGAGTGCCTGCTCGAGTTATCGTAGGACCTGTGGCTACGACTGGAATCGGCGTGATCTCGATCGCGATGGCTGCTACAAAGAACACGTTGTGAGAAGTAGTGTGTATCGTCGAGTGGCTTATGGCTCTACCTGTACTTGCGCCCATAGTCGTAGCCTTTGCTCCGATCCTGGAGATCTTCGTGGGAGCTGCTGTGATTTCGGTATGGATAGTCAAGTGAAGATTCATCGTCGAAACCCAGCCTGTAGCCGCGAGCGCATGGTCGTTAATGTCGGAGCTAGCATACAGTGGAGTGCATATCTCACCGCCCTATCTCTTGTCCACGAGAGTCTTCAATGATGACAGGTCGTTGAGGCCTTGGCCTGTATCGTCCTGTGAAGTCTCCCACCCTACAAGGCGCAACGAGGTTGAAGGGAAGCTCGTTGAAGAAATAATTCGGCTCACCTTGTCAACTCATTGCCTTTGTCGTCCTCGAAGATCACTGGCGCTCCACCAGGAATGATGTAGTACGTGTCCTTTTTGCCATGCCTCCCTCGTTCGACTACCACGACGCAGGGTGGATACTCTTGTCTGTCATCATCGCCTGAGGATCTGCTGCTAGCACTGCTGTTCTGCACACAACTGTCAGGACGTGGATAAAATTAACTACCGTAAAAGACACACACCCTCCTCGGCCGAGGTCGGTATTCGTTTCGTTGGTCGCTGCGGTAGCGAGGACGCTCAGGTTCGTCGCCCTGGCGGTACTCCGGTCGTTTCTCATGCGCACGACGACTTCGCGAGCCCACGATATCAGCGCGGTGGCTGCTAGCCGTCATGTTTGGCACCAGCATCGGTTGATGCTGTTCGGCATAGGCATTACGTAGCTCCGCTGAACCATGTATCTGACCGACCGGAGGCACAGGGACAGATTGCTGTAGCATATCCGCTGACGGATACCTAGATTGACCTGTCATCTGCTGAGGTAGGTTTACCTCTGTCACTGGACGAGTGGATGCACCATGATCAGCAAACGCCTCTTGCAGACGAGTCAAGGAGCTTTCTCTCTGGACGATAGGAATAGCGTTGTCGTGGGCATAGTGCTCGTCGTATGATCCAGCAATCGTTGACTCCGAAAGCCGGTCAGACTCATCATGTACTGTGGGTCGTCTAAGCTGGTTATCGTGTGCGCTATACGAGGGGCCGCCTGTCCGGCTTTGGTGCGCGCCGATGCCTGCATACGAGTCAGGTCGATCAAGTACCTCCTCGTCCCACTAGACACTCGGTTAGCTCAACCTTTAAAAGGGGGATACTACTCTTGACGTACCTTGTCTAATGTTTCCCTGGATTTGGTATTTGGTGCCATTCTGCTCCAGGCAGAGGGGGAGACACGCCGCTCGGAATGGCCGTACTGGTCGTATCGGTCATAATGATCCTGACGAGGATCGCGAGTCTCTCGTGAGCGGTGGCCGAAGGAAGGGAAGAAACGAGGCATGCTTGCAATCTGCTACAGGGAAAGAAAGTGAGGATCGGTAGACCGACCTCAGGATGAGGCCAGCTAGACAAGTACTTGGGGCATAGAACGTACGGTGCATTGCAGTGTGCAGCGTACCTTTCATATGGAGAAGGAGCATGTTTAACATGCGGCGGACGCACGGTCAAAGCCCCTCGCAAGCTTCGCAGGAACGAGTGCACCATTAATCTTCGCACGTCGAGGGTCCACAAACGAGGCCGGATCAGTACTCGAAACTCTGCTTATCACCCTGGTCAGTATGCGGGACTCAGGGCACAGGCGTCTATGACCCCACAGCGTGCAAAAGGTGTGCGCACGAAAAGATGTATTGCGTCTACAAATTGCTCAGAGATACGCGGCACGGTAGTATTTGGCCTGGCTTCTTCTGCCCAAAAACTTCTCCGATCAGTTCCAGATGAGAGTACAGAAGGAACGCGCGCGTATACTCACAGTACTCTCATCACTACTCCCACGCATATGCAATAGCTTGTCTCAGACCTAACGACAGCGGCGCAAAAATCCATATGAATAAGATATGTAGGCAGCTGCAAGTCCGAGAGACTCACATCGTGAGGATATTAATCAGCAAATGGTTCTATGTCGCGGATGCTTGACGTTCGCTCCGGCCTAGCTCCTTGACCGTCATCAGAGCGTGAGATACCTTAGAAATGGCATCTGCTGTTTGCCCAATCATAACAGCATCAAAAACTTCACTAGCCGACAAGAAATGGATCCTCTCTGTGAGGGTCTGCAGGGTCTGCTCCAACGTTTCGGCTGCACTTTGCAAAGTTCTAATTGTAGTCTGTATGAAAGAAAGAGTCTCGACGACAGATGCTCATCGAGAAGCAATTATGTATAGCTTACAATGGGTGCATTTGTCCGCGCACCAACCTCAGGAAAGGGCTGCAACAAACAGTTAGCCGCAAGGCACACCACGAGGTAACATACAACTCACTCGTATCATGGGCGCGCTCGGGCTCTATTGAGCATCGTGATACAAAGGATGTGAGCGAAACTATAATGCAGAATTACGCACGAGTTCACGCACGCGGTCCGGTATTCTGGCACGCCTAGCAGCGGTCGCATCTGATGAAAGCGGTGCTACCGCAGCTAAAATTTGACTCTGGCTATCATGCTGCGCAGGTAAGGTTGGCGTATTTGTTAGCGCATGGGACGTATTGAGAACTTCTAGACCATTTCCGCCAGGTCGATTAATGTATACTGTATGACAGACTACACATTCCTGAGCAAATACAGAATTGTTAACTTCAGCTTGAAATATGGGGCTATAACCAACTTTTCTTGGATCCTGTTCTCCATTTGATTTCGGCGGTCGGACAAGAGGTATGCCATAACAGTGGATATTTGGGCATTCATCCGCTAGCATTGCCCATCCCTTCAAAAGACGTTTGCCGATTTCGGACGAGGCCATATCAGACTGCTGTCGTCGACGCGCAATCTCTTCCATATCCATTGGGGGTGCGAAAGTGGGAGAGCTGAGTGCGGTTGAGACTTCTGTAGGAGGAGTGGACGGTCGCGACGCGATTTGACTCGTGGAATCCACGCTAGATGCAGAATTGTGCGAGAACGCAGCAGTGGCTGATGACCGCGTCCCTGGCCCACCGTCGCAGTTCGCGCAAAACTCGCTTGGCGGTGATGACTTGGACCGCATGAGAGGGACTTTCGAGCATGTTTTACAGATATCATTGCTCAGTATCTGGAAGCCCTAAGTAAACCGTTGCGTTGAGTATGCGGTAGACTCACCCAACCCTTGAGCATGTATTCTCCGAGTACACTAGAGACATCTACGACAGTGGCCATCTTCTTACGCGGGCTGGGTTGTCTTAGGTGATGAGAGTACACGACAACCTCGATCTCAGTTTACTGTGTAACACAGTGAACTTGTCTCGGCGGCGTGTGGGCCGGTAGTGATCCGGCGATCAGAGACAGACACGACACCAAAATCTTTGGCTCTCTGCTCTGACTGCTCACACTACATGAAGGGGTTGGCATACTGGCCAAAGGCCCTCCTTTTCCTCTTCTTCGCACAGGAGAGCCAACTATGGTCAAGGGACGGCCGATGTATTTATGCTCATGCTGAGCCTTGGGACGCTCAGCGTATGTTGGAAGCCAGGTGCGCTTACAGTGCAGTAGCTCTCTCTACGCGCATGTGCTCAACCTGCTATCCTGCCGAAGGAACAAAACTAGGACATTGTGGTATCATGGGTATGATAACTACATGAGATTTGGTGCGTAGGCCACCTGACACTGGCTGGCTGCCTTGGCTAATAATGTTACCTCAGCTTTCCCATTAGACGAGGTGGGTGCTGCAAAAATAGCCTGTTTCACCACTAAAGGACAATAGCTCGCACCACTATCCTGCACAGGAAGGGGTCCTGACTGGTACAATCCGTATGTTGTGGTGATCTGCGTGGTGCCGTGCAAAAGCTGACTTGTAATCAGTGCAAATGTTGCGACCAACGATGTTGCGGGAAATTTCTCAGTGACCTTGGTTGACGCACTGGATACATTGGTCGTTCTGAATGATACCATCATGTTCGAAAAGGCCGTCCGGAATGTCATAGATTGGGTTTCGTATGACGTCAACACGAAGCCTCAAGTCTTCGAGACAACCATCCGTGCATTAGGTGGTTTACTCTCAGGCCACCATTTTGCTAGTACGCCTGGACAGCCATTTTTCATACCTTGGTACAACGGCCAGCTGCTATCTTTGGCGTACGATCTCGGCACACGGCTTCTACCTGCCTTTCAGAGTCCAACAGGTATACCATATGCGCGCGTGAGTTTGGTTCACCTACAAATACAGCAGGATACAAACAAAAGGGTCACATAGATTAACCTCAGGCATGGATTGTCGCCGGACGAATCAGCTGAATCATGTAAGTTTATCAACTGTGACTCCAATTGGTCCAATCGTCAATCTATGTGCTAGGTACTGCTGGTGGTGGATCTCTTATCCTCGAGTTCGGGATTCTGAGTCGTCTGACTGGCGATGAGCGGTTTGAGAAGGCCGCGCACAAGGCGTTCTTTGCACTGTGGAACCAGAGATCGGATATTAATATGGTTGGGAATACCGTCAATATTCTCAGTGGAGTGAGTGTTTCTGAAAATTTACCGGCCCTTTACTAATATGAATGAAGCTGTGGACACCACCGGAGGTCAGCAACGTTGGTGCTGGGATCGACTCTTTCTTCGAGTATGCTCTGAAGTGGTATATTCTAAGTGGTAATATCACATCAGCACGCGCACTCAGTAGGTTGATGCTTACTGTATCTCCGTCCTTATAGGGGATGTCGAGTTTCTTGACGTCTTCCAGGAAGCATATGCCGCAGTTATGCGGTACGTCCGAGCCCCTGACGGATTTTGGGTGAGTTTGCCGTCCCTCTGACTCGTATTTATTCTCCACTGAACTCGAATAGTATCGCAGCGTCAATATACATACGGTATGTCTCCCGGGTGTTCGCATACACAGACGTAATCTGAGAACTCCGCCAGGGCGATCCTGCATATAATAACGTTGATTCCCTCTCTGCGTTTTGGCCTGGCCTGCAAGTTCTTGCAGGTGACGTGGAGAACGCCATCCAATCTCATATGACTTGTAAGCTTGCATCGTCGGCGTTCATCGCTAAACCTCACTTACATCTCTCAAGACTGGAATATATGGAAGAAATTCTCCGGCCTTCCCGAAGGTTAGTATTTTCAGTCATCATGTGCTTACTATACTTACTGACCGCACTAGTGTGGGATATGAGCTACAAAGTCGCTACCTCCTTTCAATATCCGCTGAGGCCGGAATTCGTAGAGTCGACGTGGTACCTCTATAGGGTCAGTGCAATCTCGTAGAAGCTGACCTGTGATTTCTAACATGACAACCTCAGGCGACCCGCGATACGTTTTACCTCGACGTTGGAGGTGCGTGCGCTTCATCAGCGGATGTGATGCGTTCATGAACCTTGCCATGCAGAGCGTATACTACACGACCTGGCGTGGCGTGCGGATGTAACTTGTGGATTGACAGGCATCTCAGACGTAAGGTGGAACAACCGTGATGATCGCATGGAGTCTTTTGTACTCTCAGAAACGCTCAAGGTGATACGTTTCTTCACAGTGTCCGCACAGTCCATGGACTAACTGAGCTACAGTATCTATATCTATTATTTGACGAGGAAAACCCACTTCATACGGATGACTCAAATTATGTCCTTACAACCGAGGGACACATCCTGACCATGAACAGGACACTAGAAAAGCCCATTTCGCCTATTCGCCGAGAGCTCCGCAGGGTAGAACACCTGGAATGCCCTGTGTACTTTCCACCCCTCATAGGCTCTGACATGTATCGGGAGTCGGGCATTACTACAAATATCTACTATCGTGCCGATATGGAGTACGCGAGGGAGCTGGTTCATGCTCCAGCTTCGCCGCTAGAAGAGGCGTCATGGTTGCATTACGGAGAATGCCTGGTTCCAAAGGTTGACCTATATGTGGGTTGGACTAGACATTCGTTTTTGGAAGGTTTCGCTTAACCCACTTTCTTAGACCTACAACTTCTTGCTTTCGGCAGACGGTAGCTCTACCCCGGAAGATTTGCATCCAGGTCCACATAAGCTTGTCGCCGTATCCGATGGTTATATCCTGCAAAACCTGACTGGTGTTCGCGCGCATATTGTCAGTCGCATGGACGGCAAAGGCTACGATGTGACGAAATGTGTGTGACATCTCTCCTGACGGCTTGACTTCAACTGAACAGAGTTTGTCTCAGTGGGCCCTTACAGCGTGAAAACAGGGCAGATCGTCTATGTCAACGACTCGGCTCTCGTTCGCACACCAGCGGGCCAATCATTTTTGAGCGACTTCAACAGAATGAAACGCGTCCCAGAGGTGTATCTCCGACTTTCCTTGAAAGCCGGGGACCCTGCACTCCTGCGCGATGTGCGCTCGGAGGTACTAGTGTATGCCAACACGGCTGGATTCGGGGGTGACCCTACTGTTACCGATCGTCCCACTGGCCCGATACGTTTCGGACACGGAGAGGGCGTGCACCTCGTTCGAGATAGAGCCAACAACGAATATGGTTGCTTGCCGTGGATCGAGAGGTTTTACGGCGAGGCGGTAGTGGTAAGACGAGGTGAATGCACCTTCCTGGAGAAACTGGTAGAGGCTACTATTGCCGGAGCTTCGGGTGTTATAGCCCTCAGCGACGAGGAACATGGTGTCAACCCGTCCGCCAGCCTCGAAGAGCTTGAAGAATACGAAGACTTGCTGGAGCATGTGGCTATTGTTACCGTCGCCCGGGCGGACAGTGCAGTTATCACGGCAATACTGGATGCAGCCGAGCTCTATGGGAGCCAGGTCGTGATGGCTGTCGCCCCAGCAGGCGGTTCTGCTGCGACGGAGACGGAAGATGTTCGTCCTGACAAGCTTGACGAGAGACGTAGCAGAGCCAAAGAGGGGAATAGGGTGTTGTATTTAAATGGTCATCCTCTGCTTAATACCAGACTGATGATATGATGCATGATATATATATCTTTGTGCGATATGTACCCATTTCTTAGCATTGGGATTGTAATTTAACCTACATTTATCCTTACAAGTCTAAGTCTCTTGGGAACCGGGAGTCTAATCGTCGCTCTGGATGATAGAATACACAGGAGCGTCGAGTCTCTTTGCTGCTTTGAGGAAGGTGAGCTCGATTATGAAGAGGTACTCAAGGACCGTTCCCCCGAGCGTCTTCACAAGTTGACCAGCTGCTGTGGCCGACCCGCCTATGAATGTCCAGTGTTTAGAGAGGAAGCTAGATCAAGGAGCGCAAGATACTTACCGGTAGCGATTAGATCATCTACAACGACAACATTCTGCCCGGGTTGGATAGCGTCGGCTTGCATCTCGAATGAGTCCTATACGACTATGCGTCAGATCCTGGACCAGAATCCGAACGTGCACAAGTACTCACTGTGCCGTACTCCTTCTCATACGTAACCGTCGTACACTCTCCAGGCAGCTTGCCTTTCTTCCTGACTGGGACAAACGCTGCGCCGAGCCTCAGAGCGATGATAGGACCGAACAAGAAGCCGCGAGCATCGAGACCGACAATGACATCGATCTTCTTGTTGGGTGACCTCGGGATGGTCGTCGACGTTAAGTGGTAGACAAAGTGTGTTATCAAGGTCTCGAAGGCTACTGGGTTGCGCAGGAGCGGGAAGATGTCCAAGAACACGATTCCCTGCAATGTGCAAGTTTGCAGTCAACATACGTAGTAAATCTCTTCAATAAACTTCGAAGAGGACGTACTTTCTTAGGGAAGTCAGGGTGCGGCTTGAGCAAACTCTTCAAGTATGCAGCATCCGCCATGATATCTGTGAGTCGAGTGGATGATAGCAACTAGCAAGATGAGGCTGGTGCTGCGGCAAGTCCCCGGTAGAATTGTCACACTTCAGGACAGATTTTCACGACCGACTGGCCCATCGATTTTATAAAGATGGCATGTGCAACGAAAACGGTGGGAGACCGCCATTTTGTTGCTAGTGTTGAACGGTGAACGTTGAGGTTAGTTAGTCTGTGAAGTGTTAGAAACAAGTTGAAGAGCAGCCATGCACCTCAAGTCCTCATAGCTCAGCTGTCCTACCAATTCGATGACTATCTCAGAGATCGACCTTGCCAGGGCTTCGACAAACAGCAACCGAATGGCCATACTGGAGATGTCATACCCTTGTAGCATAGCGTAAGAAATCATGGATGATACAACAATAGGTGCGACAAAGTAAAGATGGTTTTAAACAGACTCGAGAATCTCGGGCTCCTTGTAGTCCTTCGCTACTCGTGTGCCAGTCTCCTGTAAATTGAACCCGATGAGGAGGGGTAAGTTCAGGGAATGTGAATACTACTCACGTCTGTTATTTCACCGTGGAGCTCCAACAACTTCGAGAGGTCGAACTTTGGTGCCTTCAGGATCTTCGCTTTGTGAACGTAGACATTCTGAAGGGGGTAGATACTCCTCGCCGCCTTTTCGATTTCACGGCCGATCGCCTCGGGCACGAACTTCTGCACCAACTCCTTCAAGTCACAGGTCGTCGCCTCCCGGGTCATGATCTCAAACATCTTTTTCCTAATCTCCCGAATCTGTGCGGACTGTGCGTAGGTCGTTTTGCGGACTTGTGATGGTCTGCGCTTGGTGAAGCCAATGGCGAAAAGGCGGATGAGGTAGCCGTCGGTCGTCTTGACGTCGACGTGGGCTTCGATGAGACTTTGCCACTTGCGCACAAGCGAGCGCAGCTTATCCGAGGTGAAGGACATGCCGTGGAAGTTGGTCAGGCAGTTCTTGCCCTGAATCTCGTCCACCCGAAGCTTGATCTTACGGAACGACTGCTCCTCGTCCTTGTTCAGGTCACCAAGAGAGACCTCGAAGATACGACCCTTCAACGAATCGTTGGCATTTTCTGTACAGACGTTAGTTGATAACCAGAAGTGCAGATACCGAACACACGCACTCAAACCCTGCGAACGGTTGGCAAGAGTCTTGCCCACGTTCTTCACTTCGAAGATTGACGGTGCTTTCAAGTCGTACCAGTCTGCAAAGTAGAAAGTTGGGGTCGTTGCGCACCAGAAATGTCGCAGCACACGTACCTTTGCGAGAGAAGGGGTCGACGACTTTCTTCTTGATACCCTTCTTACCCTTGGAGAGACGCTTATTCTAATGACCAGCCTCGTCAGCATATTCTCAACGACAAGAAGCAGCACGAGCAGCACCTTTCCGACGGCCATGATGGATTAAGGTGAGCGGTGAAGGAAGGGACCGCGACGAGTGAGCCGGCACTTAGGACGGGCTGTAGTTTTGGGAGGCGTAAGCACACAGGCGCATACGACCTCTCAATCGGGCAAGAGGGTGACAAGCCACCGTGACATTTGTGACAAACCTTACTTCCCAGCTGCATCCATAGTTCCCACGATTCTCATGTCTCTCACTCGTCCACTGTTCGACTCAGCTTGCAAGGCGTATATACAAAAGTATGCATATACGAACGATGGAGACCGTATAGACAACGAAGCCCTCTCAAAATACCCCTCTGGCTGGTCATGGAACGAGCACAGAGTGCGCCCTACACCTTCTTGTCTTCGCCTCTCTTGATGAACTCGGTGCTAGTCGGTCCTTGGTCTTGGATATCTTGCCCGACTTGTCTCGTATACAGCGACCACACGACGTCGACGCGACGACAATGTGGAGGAATGCGTCTTGGAGGACTCTGCATTCGAGATCGCGGACGATGCTACTGCTGAAGGACCACCGAATGCCTTTACTTGCCGACAATATATCGTCTTTTCCTCCACATTTCAGGTCCCGGCTCTCTACTTCTCTATGCATCACAATAGTTCGTCAGCTTTCCTGGCATGCTCTGCCATTGTCTTGCTCTGAGCTTTGTTTTGACAGCCGGTGCTCCTTTGACTTTAGAAGAAATCACTGAGTCGCCCCTCTTCCGGCCGCAAGCACTGCCAACAGCCGCGATGACGACCTTCGCTCTCGATACTGTTGATTCTGCATTTGCTTTGCTATCTCAAGGCGACCACCCAACCCTCGGGACGCCGTGCTGGTACCTGCACCCCTGTCACACTGCGGAGGTTGTGGAAGAGATCATGAATGAGTTGGACTGTGTCGGATCTCAGAGGACTCTGCGCTGGCTAGAGGCATGGTTCATGGTGTTGTGTAATATGGTAGACTTTGGTGAGGTTGGGAGGTAGTATGGGTATGGGTTACCAGTTATGATCCGTACGTGCGTTGCGCTGTCGTGGTTCCGGCGTCGCGTAGATTCACATGTACTTACCTTCGGTCTTATATAACGAACATCGAACCCGAGCTTGGTACCAAACCATCCTCTCATTTCTCGTCCGTCGTTCCACTCTGTAACTGGCGTCGGCCTTTATTTTGGCGGTCGTGATCCTTATATTTGTCGTACGATCGCATCTTCAAATTGGTCCAGCCAACCACCACGCTGTTAGCACGAGTATAAAATGTTGATGAACGCGATGTTTGCTGCACGAACGACACTCCGTCCTTCCTCCATTCGCCCATTTTCATCTTCTACACGACGAGCAATGGTCAGTAGACGAACCCTCGCGACTTTCAATACCCATTGACGAGCGCGAGAACTATAGTCTGCCCAAGCACATGAAGTCGTCATCGTCGCCGCCTCGAGGACTCCTGTTGGATCCATCAATGGTGCCCTCAAGACCTTGACTGCACCTCAGCTCGGTGTCATCGCCCTCAAGCACGCTTTCGAAACGTCCAAGGTCGACCCCGCAGTGGCTGAGGAGATTTACTTCGGTAATGTCGTTCAAGCAGGCGTTGGCCAATCTCCAGCAAGACAGGTCGCACTTGGTGCTGGCATGCTATCCAGTTCCGACGCGACCACTATCAACAAGGTTTGCGCTAGTGGGCTCAAGGCTATCATGCTCGCGGCGCAAAGCATTTCGTCTGGTTACAAGGATGTGGTTGTCGCGGGTGGCATGGAGAGCATGAGCAACGCTCCGTAAGTAGTGAAGGTCTTCACGTTCTCCGTGCTGCATATGCTAATATGTGGTTAGGTTCCTTCTGCCCCGTCAAAATCCCGCCTTCGGCAAGTTCGAAGCTAGGGACTCTCTCGAGAATGACGGTCTTTGGGACGTGTACAACAAGTTCTCCATGGGCAACTGTGCTGAACACACTGCAGAGAAGTTCGAGATCAGCCGTGAATCTCAAGATGCACACTGTATCGAGTCATACAAGCGTGCTGACCGTGCATGGAAGGCTGGTCTCTTTGATGCGGAAGTTGTACCCGTTGTCATCAAGGGCAAGAAGGGTGACACTGTTGTGAAAGAGGATGAGGAATACAAGCGTGTCATTTTCGAGAAGGTCCCCACTCTGAACCCTAGCTTCAAGAAAGTCGGCGGTACTATTACTCCTGCTAACTCATCCTCGCTCAACGACGGTGCATCGGCTCTCATCCTCATGTCGGCTGAGAAGGCAAAGGAGCTCGGTGTTAAGCCTCTAGCGAAGATTGTTTGTAAGTTGTCTGGTGATCTGCAACAACATCGCGTATTAATTCTCTGCCCTCCATAACAGCTTACGCTGATGCTGGCGTTGACCCTATCGACTTCCCCAGTGCCCCCACGTTGGCCATTCCAAAGGCTTTGAAGGCTGCTGGACTCACTGTCGAGGATATATCATCGTTTGAGATTAACGAGGCGTTCTCAGTAGTTGTCCGAGTTGCCGAGAAGGTCCTTAACATCGACTCTGCCAAGATCAACAAGAATGGGTGCGTTTCTCATGGATTACATTCTCACCGTGAACCCACACTCATTCTTCTGACAGAGGTGCTGTTGCTCTCGGCCATGCCATCGGCAACTCTGGTTCTCGAATCATCGTGTCTCTCGTTCACGCGCTCCAGTGCGGCGAGTACGGATGCGCAGGTATCTGTAACGGAGTAAGTGGCTTGTGTATCGCTTCTTGCCTGACTGAGACTGATTATATGTGTCTTTTCAGGGCGGCGCTGCATCATCCTTGGTGATCCAGAAGCTGTAAAGTATAGGATTAGATTCACTCCCATTTGTATACTTTGTCATTCATCGCTTGGACTCGCAATGATCACACCTTCTACCAGGACCCATCAGTCGCGCAGATCTATGAGCGTACGACTCTTTCGCATGCAACTCGTGACTCATTTCGACTGCGCTGAGATATGGCTAACGGCATGGCACCCGAGTTCCCACAGTCTGCCCCCAAAGCGGTCCGTTCTTACCACGCTTCTTTCGTTGCTCATCCGCTGATTTAGGCACAATGGGCGGCCTGCGTTATCCTTCGCTCACCGAGCACAGCCGTGGAATCTTGCTGGTGTCCCTGCCTCGTGCTAGTACTCCATTGGCTTCAACTCCCTTATCGTGAGTGACGTTGTCACACTTATTCTTAAGACGCAGGAAGAGATTATCCGACATGTGCATCAAGTAACAAGTCCACACTTGTCCCATGTATATAATGGTTCTCAGTTGATTTTTGCATGTTGCTCAGCTTTCACCAGGCGGCGCTGCTCAAGTTGTGTCTCCCCTCGTTAGCCACCGACGACCACCTAACGAACTCGTATCATGATTCAAAGAGATTCGATCGACAAATCGGAAAAAGTTCCTCCTTCTCCGGTGGCGGATGAGAAACAGACTGTAGTGGACTCGGAGGCTGCGTCTGTCGTTGATACGCTTCAGGGAGACGAGGCTTTGCACCTCGTCGGAAGAGAGAGAACCGCACAATTTAGCGAAGAGTACAACAGAAAACTTCGCAAGAAATTGGTAAGATCAGCTTCACTGTCTCTAAAAGATGCTGAGCGTCGCTGCAGGACTTCATCATCCCACCCCTCTGCGCAGCTGTGTACTTCACCCAATTTTTGTAAGTGGTCCACTTTATTCAATATTCGAAATTTGCCTGAGACTTTGCGTAGGGACAAAACTTCCTTGAACTATGCTAGGCAAGTATCATGCCATTTCTACCGTGCGCACCATTAACAGTACGTACAGTATTATGGGTTTGCCGATAACAGGACAGGTTAGCACGCCACCGTTGCTTTGTTCCGATGTTTATGTTAGCTAATCACCGTAAGCTAGCACTACAATCTAGTGTCTCTGGCGTTCTATGTTGGCATGTCTCAATCCTCCTGATTGAGTCCTTTACAACGACTAACACTCATTTTCTCGTCTTAGGCTTCCTCTTCTGGGAGTTTCCTACCGTGTACATTTCACAAAAACTTCGTGTTGCCAAATACCTTGGTGCCCTGTTTTTGTCCTCGTATCACGGCTACATAGACTCATTCTCTCTGTAGGTGGGAACATCATAGTATGGGGCGCCATCTTGATGTTGCATGCCGCAACGACCTCATTTGGTGGATTCTTTGCGCTTCGGTTCTTGCTTGGTAAATTCCGCACGAGTACAGTATTGTAGGTCAAGCTCACTTTGATCACGTAGGGATGTGCGAGTCTTGCGTAGCTCCGATCCTGATCTTGATCATCTCGATGTTCTACAAGAAAGACGAGCAGGTGAGTATAACATAGCATTATCATCTCGTCGCAACTCATTGGCCGCAGGCTTCGCGTATTTCATGGTTCTATGTCATGGTGAGTGTGCTCCCGCTGTGCTGGTGCGCAATGTTTATCTCAACGATTCTTGTAGAACGGTAAATTCGAGTTGCCCGAACTTCCTTTTTCTAGCGCTTACTAGGCTTTAACTACCAGGTCTGACACAGGTCTTTGGCGGCTTCGTGGCATATGGCATATCGTTCTATGATGGACACGCTCTCGTTCCTTACAAGATTATCTATATCCTCCTAGGCGGGCTGGCGATAGTCGTCGGTCTCTGCGTTCTGATTTGGCTCCCAGACTCACCTGTGCACGCCCGGGTCCTGACTAAGGAAGAGCGTGTCGCTGCTCTTGAGCGTGTCCGCAATGATCAAGGAGGCACCTCTAACAGGAAGTGGAAGAAAGACCAGATTATCGAAGCGGTCTGCGACGTTCGTGCCTGGCTTATCGTGTTATCCACGTTGCTGAGTTCGCTAATCTCATTCTTCCTTAATCATGACGAGTGAATCTAACAGCAGCTCTGTGCAGCGAGTATACCAAATGGCGGTCTCAGCAACTGTGAGCATTACATTGATACTGGAGCTATCCAGTCAGGACTCATATTGCGTTGTTTTTAGTCAGCAATTTAATCATCAAGAGCTTCGGTTATACGTATGTTTCTAGGCAAATTGTAGTTAACGGCACTGCGCTCAATCTCATTTCAGGTCCAAGCAGACTTTGATTCTATCCACTCCAGGCGGTGCCGTCGCCTCCGCAATGACGTTGTTTTGTGGATGGTACTCTGACAAGCGGTAAGCGACTGCGATATGTCTCTTTGTTCGGTCTCTGACGTGCGAAACAGAGACTCTCGCATGGTGCCCATCGTTTTCGCATTGATTCCGACCATTGTGGGCTCAGGAATGCTTGTTGGTCTGAATGGCTCTGGTAACAAGGGCGCACTTCTCTTTGGTGAGTATTTTGACTGTATGTGAATATGTGATTTCTCACAGAATATTGTGTGACGTAGCTGTGTACTTAGTGGGCACATTTGGCAGTGCTCTATCCATCATATACGCGTATAATGCAAGCAACGTCAGTGGGCACACCAAGAAGGTATGTGGATCCCTGATATTACAAGCGGAAGTAATCTCACTTCATGCATACGGTAACAGAACACGATCAATGCTATGACACTCGTTTCGTTTGCGCTGGGCAACATTATTGGTACAGAGATATTCCAGCCGAAGGATGCCCCCGCCTATATTCCAGCCAAGATAACCATCCTCGTTCTTCTATCTGTCCAGCTATTCATTTGCTATCTGCTGCGATGGATCAACTACCGTCTAAATGTCCGCAAACGCGCACTTCTGGCGGCGGAGAAGGCCCGACGAGGATGGACTGACGAGGATGTACAGAAGGAACGCGAGAGAAACGCATTCCTGGACTTGACGGATAAACAGTATGTTGTGATATTGGTGTTTTGTATGCTGTCGTCTGATCCGGTTCTAGGAACATGTTCTTTATCTATACCATGTAATGAGTCACTAACAGATTCGCACTGCTATACATCAGTCCATATCGGCGTGGAGGAGTCAAACGAGCTGTGACGCAGAATGCCTGTCTGTTTGTGAGGCAGCGGAGATATCTGCCGTAAGACTTGAATGTATGGCCGCGCCGGGATATAGCTTCTGACTGAGTAAGTCTCGTCTTTCCGCGCTAAACTAAGAAGCCCATAACTTATCATACTGCTAGTATCATATCGTTCTCATGGTACGGGTCTTGTGATAGAAGTCGTTATCATACTTGAAGCGGGCCCGTGTCTATTTAGCTCGACGTTTTGTTTACCACCGTTTCGTCGCTTTGCACACAATCGGACACGCCATGGGTATCTCAGAAACGGAATCGTCTGGAGTACCAAAGGATGTCTTTGACGGGGCGGAAAAGGGCCCTATAGACTACTCGTACATCGTCGATGATGACAAGGACGAAGCCTTGCAGCTGGTAGGACTCGAGCGAACGGGCACATACAGCGAGGAAGATTACCAAAAGGTCAAGAGAAAGCTGGTACGTGCGTTCCAGCCCAAGTAACGGCAGTGCTAACGCCTTCAGATAGGACTTCGTCATCATTCCGTTATGTATGGCGGTGTACGGGTCTCAATATCTGTGAGTCTATCCGCGATTCTTGCCGTGATAAATCTCGAACATTCTTGGTCAGAGACAAAAACGTCCTCAACTATGCCAGGTAGGCAAACATCACCGTGATGCATCGCACTGAATCATTGATACAATGACTTACCGTTTCAGCATCATGGGTTTGCCTATCACAGGCCAGGTAAACACGAATAGTCTGTCTTGTTAGTCCATGTCCATCCTGATAATTGTCCATGACGATAGGACTACAATCTCTCTTCACTTGTATTCTATCTAGGTGTGCCTCAGTCACTATTGGCGATGTTCGCGCCAAACTCACAACATATGCATGGCAGGCTTCTTGATATGGGTCTTTCCAACCATGTATATTGCCCAGAAGTCGCCACTGGGAAGATATCTTGGAGTCAATATTGTGCTTTGGGGAATTGTCATGATGCTCCTCTCCGTTCCGAACACATTTGGTCCCTTCTTCTTCCTTCGCTTGCTCCTGGGTGCGTGCTGTCGTGGCTTGCTACTGTTGTGGACGGATCCAACCCCAAATTTCACAGGCATGCTCGAGAGCTGTGTGGCTCCGATCCTCATTTTGATAATCTCCATGTTCTATAGAAAGAACGAACAGGTGCGGCGCTTGGTAATTCAAACAGTCGAAATGATAGTGAACTGACTAGGCACATCTTGCTACAGGCCAAACGCATCTCGTGGTTTTATGCGATGGTACGTTGAGCTTGACTTATTATAGAGATGATTATGATTCTGATCTACTACTCTACCTCAGAATGGCGTTGTTAGCATCTTCGGCAGCTTTGTTGCATACGTAACTCTGCTCTCTAGCCATTATTCCAGCCGGGATACTGACACGGTGTTTAGGGAATATCGTTCGACACTAACGCTCAAATCCTCCCGTACAAGATCATGTACTTGCTTACAGGCGGGCTCGCCATCTCAGTGGGGATAGCCGTGCTACTATGGATGCCTGACTCTCCCGTGCATGCTAGATTCTTGACGCAAGAGGAGCGTGTGATTGCTGTGGAACGCGTGCGGGATGACCAAGGTGGAACTGAAAATAAGAAGATCAAAAGAAAACAGGTTTTCGAGGCTCTCACAGACGTCAGAACATGGCTCATTGTCATAATGACAATTATGAGTACGTCCGGAGCTATATGTGTTCGATTCATTGACCGTGCTAATGTTGAACGTTAAGCGTCGATCCCCAATGGAAGTCTATCAAATTGTGAGTGTCGGCCAGCCGTGACTTTAAACTCAGGCTTAGCACTAACTTCCTATGACAGTCGGTAACTTAGTCATCAAGGTTCGTCGGCGGTACATTCTATTGTGCTATATAATTGCTATTTACACGAGGTCATAGAGCTTTGGATATCCGTGAGTAGGCCGTGTCACGATAACTATGGCCATTGAAAGATCGTCACCTCCCCCAGTTCCCGCCAGGCACTGATTTTGTCATCTCCTTTGGGCGCGGTTGGAATAATCAGCGCTATACTTTGCGGATGGTACTCAGATTATGTGGTACGTGTCAATCCTATCTTCTAATTTGTTCACACTCTCATAAAGGCACAAAGTCCGATAGAATGCTTCCCATTGCGCTCAGCTTGATACCCACTTTGGTGGGTTCAGCCATGCTTGTAGGATTAAAACCTACCCCAGAACATAAAGCCGCGCTGCTGTTCGGTGAGCACCAAAGACCTCACGGTTACAATTTTCAGACGATTCTTACATTGCCAATTCTAGCCGATTATATTGTGAATTTCTTCGGTAGCTCCCTCGCCATATTATACGCATGGAACGCTAGCAATACCAGCGGGTACACGAAAAAGGTGACAATCAATGCCATGACATTGGCATCGTTCTGCATCGGAAACATCGTCGGCGCAGAGACCTTCTTACCTAAGGACGCTCCAAACTACATCCCAGGCAAGACTGCGATCTTGATATTGCTCTCCGTCTCGTTCTTCCTTTGCTTCGTACTCCGATTCCTCAACATGCGGCTGAACGCCAAGAAAAGACGTGGAATTGCGGAGCTGAAGGAGAGGAACAGGTGGACTGATCAGGACATCGAAAGGGAGAGGCAGCGTCATGCTTTCCTGGACATGACCGACAAAGAGTAAGAGCTCCGAGGTTATCTTCCATGGTCGGTCTTCCCTTACTGACGCATGCGATTTTCCCAGAAATCCTTATTTCCTCTACACCCTTTGAATGCTTACGACGATGTGCAATAGTTTATGTATCGATATACTGGATTGAAATCTTTCGCGACGCGCTCGACAGCGTTTGGTCATCACTACGGTGATTATCTGTCAGATTAAAACTCGAAGATCACGACTTAGCCTCGCTTCCTCATATTGTGCCACAGCTTACGCTGCTGTATATTCGAGGCATGCTTCTCTTGCCGAATCATGAATATACGCCCGTTGGTGGGACGCCAGTAAGACTGATAGACTTGCCGAGGTTTGGCTGCCCTGACTGCCCTGACACGTGCAGTGATAGACAATATCTTTCTTCAGTAACCCTTTCTGCTGAAATGACGTGGGCTTCCATTTCTGCATGAACCACAATCAATATTGAGAATCATTGCATTGTACGAAGCAGGTTCAAGTGTACGGGAGCTGGACACTGTTCATGACCCTACTTTAGCCATGGCTTAAGCCCGCTAAATCTAGCAGAAGACGATATTGATCTGTGAATTCGCGAAAAGAGTATCGATAACTTATTTTATTCAATTAGGAGACTTACGCCGATGTTGCTGCCCAGGCACTGAACGGGTGCTCCGTTGGTAGGATCAGTGAATGAGCCAGGGCAGTCAGGCTCATCGCAGGTCGCGCTTTCAGAGCAAGCTCCAAAGAAGTTGAAGGCCATCGGATAGGTGCTAAAGAAGGACGAGTACAGTGATCAAGGTGTCTAACCTCAGTTATGCTGACCAGTTAACACCGGAGCTCAAGCATTTGGCACCTGCGAAGTCTGTAAGCCAGGAGATGCCTCCAAAGAGCTGACTATCAATGGTGGTGTTGGACGTTGACCCGCCTGGAGCAACGGACTGAGAGAGAGTACGGGACGGACGCCCATATAGGGGCCGTACAGGGGTTGAGAGCGAGGGGTTGAGAGCGAAAGAATGCGCGTCTACGGACTTACCTGAATGATGAACTGGTACAGCGTCCTTTATCGCTTACGACGCTGTACCAGGTATGCACTCACGTTGTATTTGTATCTACGGTCCAATTTAATCGCTTACGACGCTGTACCAGACTTCTAAATAACAGGTTATGAGCCCCGGCTCCCTGTATATTGCACATCAATACCTACCTATCATTGCATCTTCGAAACCCCTATTCCGTCGACATGTCAGACTCTGAGAAATCTACGACGAAAGACTACAAGTCCAAACTCGAGAAACTCCATGACGACGGAGAAACCAATGACTATGTACAGTGGGCTATGCAATCTGAGATCATTCTCGAAGATCTCGACTTGTGGAAATATATCGACAAAGATGCTGATGAATCAACGCCACCGCTTGGTCCAAAGGTTAGACCTTCGACAAGACTCCTCGCGGGTAATAGTGTGGAGGTGGAAGAGGCAGAGAAGAAGGCGAAGATCTGGTGGAAGGATAACAAATACACGTTATCGCTGTTTGTACGCGCCATTCCGACCCACAAAGTTCCTCTGATCTCCGGTTCTAAGACGGCGCGAGATGCCTGGAACGCCCTGCACGACGAATACATGCCGGTCAATAGTCTTCGAGCGTCTGCACTTCATCAAGCGATTATGGGTTATAAATGCACCAGTACCCTGATTGTATCCAAGTGGACAGAGAAGATCCGCAACATGTACATTGATCTCATCAATCAAGACAAAGATTGCATGTCTGACGCAGCATTCGCGAAGACGCTCGCGAACCTACTACCGCTTGACGCTCAGTAAAACCATGAGTGTGATTACAGTCATCAGAAAGTCATTTGTCCCTGTTTTCCTACATCAGATGCACTATTTAATGACTGGTAGACAGGCGGCCAGAATGTTGCGTTTGGAATGGACTACATTAACACTTATTCATGACTTGTTGCGACTGTCATGACTTCAATTGGACTGGTTGTACACATTACGATGACTATCTCCGGAGCCTCCGATTTCCTGATCGTGCGTGGTTATACTGGACCTTATCGCGACCATAAGTACACTGGCAACTGACTTCGTCCACACAAGGGCGACACATGGGCCACTTGTGTAAGGCGTGTTTGCTGTCAATAGATGTCCTTTATAAGTCCCCTACCAGTCAACTGCAGTATCTTTGAGTAACTGCCCACGCCGATCTTGATGCGAGCCGCTGTCAGTCAACAGTGCTTTCGAAGTCAACTAATCTGCCTCGCACGTTGTCTCCCAGTCCTCGAATAGTCCGTTAGCGGTCTTTCTGAGTCCGTAACATGGTGTCGAAAAGGTCAAATAATGGTCGTAAATACCGGCTAATCAGTAACTATCGTTCGCGAAATGGGGGCCAATGAAAGGTATGGTATGGGCAGAACGGTATGACGACGGCAACCCCTGCGAGTGAATATCAATGGATGGGTAACCACGAAGATGCATAGAACATGGCATAAAGAAAAGTAGGTATTCAGGAAAGCCGGATTGCGATGAGATAGTGGGTATATACCGCATGCGTAGGAACGTGCGATAGATATTCAAAGTTTCACGGTAAAAGGGATAGCGATAGGCAAGCGACAACGAAGGAAAGCGGGGCAACTAAACCGATGAAGCCTTTGATTTGACTTTAGCCTAGGGAGGGCAGGCGCTCAGACACTGGGCACGAAAGCAAGACTAAACAGAACAATACCTCATATTCGCGTTGGCTCGCTGCGAGAAGTTCCTCTGGCTTTTCTTTGAATAGTTCCTTCAGAACTTGGTCAACTGGCAATAAATTACCATTCACGGAAATCAGTATGGATGCATTGATTCAGTGACAAAACAGTGGACGTCTCACCGACGGGGCGCTTTGTGCTGCGAGGCAAATCCTTGCCAAGGACTTTGAGCATCTTGAGAGTCTCCGTCAGGTTCAATCGTTGACTGATGTGCTGAAAGCGACGATTGAGGGCTTCGAAATAGAGTACAAACGGGGACTGGGCTAACCTCGACAGTTTTGATCAATGTGATCGTCGTTCCGGTAGCAGCGGCGGCTCTGCTAGGCTCAGATGAATCAGCGGGGGAATCAGCCGCGACAGGAACGGCGGGATCGACACAGGAATCCGGAGCGTCTGGTCTCGTGGCTTTAGGAGCACCGGTTTTCTTCCCGCGAGCACGGGGTTTAGGCGCGGCCGGAGCTGCAGCTGGCGCGGATGCTGCAGGCTTTGGAGCCTCCTGTGAAAGTTATTGGCTATGCAGGGACAAAAGCTGAAAAAAAGGAGATCCTTACACCGCCGGCGTCCAACCATGCTTTCTTGATTCCACCCACCAACCGTTCAAGGTAATCGTCAGCAATCCAGCGCGAAGGGGCAGGGACATTACGACTATGACACAACTGTCGCGCAACCTCCGCTATCTTGATGCCCACAGAGAGCAACTCAAGCGCATGGCCCGTGTTGCCGATTATAGTCCAGTCTTTGATCGCCGGGCCCAGATGGGAGGAATACATGGCATGACCCCATTGCGTATCGTTGTTGTCCTCGTCATCGTACTCTTGTGAATTAGGGTCGGCGGTCTTTAGAAGGTGTAAGAAGGCTTTGGCGACCATATCGGGCGAAGAACGTTTGTGGTTTGGATGCTCGCCCATGATGCCGACCAACGCCTTGATTTCGTCGATTATGTCCGCGCGAATTGAAAGATCCTGTGTCTCTAGGTAGGCTGATAAGAGTACAATTAGTGACGAAAATGAAAAACAAGGGGGCGCGTGACTTGCAACTTAGCCCGGTGACTGCGAGGGTGCATAAATTAGCGACAAGGGTGGATGAGGTCAAAAGAAACTTACAGGAGGACGGCACGGAGATGTGCGAGAGGTCGACTATTTTCCGACCAGACGGCAGAGCTGACTCAAACATGCTAGTAGACGGAGGGGCCGTGCTTGACAATGTACCTTGCCTAAAGGCTGGAGGAAGATGCGGGGAAGAAGGGGGACTGGAGTCCGAGTCAAAGTGGGCTACAAGTGGATATGTTTGCTTCAGCATCAGCCATCGTGAACGCGTGATGCGCGAAACTCACCAGACTCGTCGTGGGCAGTCTTGTTCCTCTTTGAAGCAGATGGGGACAGCTGGAAAGGACCACGTTTGGTCGGCGCTTTCATGGGCGACGCCTGCATTGACTGGCCTTGTATGGTGAACGAGACCATCGGAGATGAAGCGAAGGTATGGCGAATCTCGTCACGAGAGGGAAGGGGTGTCTGGGGTTGGACGTGCACACTGGCATAGCCATGCCAAGGTGAACCAATAGGGTTGTGCGACGCGGCTTGGGTTGGGCCAGAAGGGCCCGTGAACGTGGTAAAATTGTGATGCGCCGTCTGGCTGCTTGTTGCGGGAGGTAGGACGGGAGTGGGTGCCGTTGATTGGGATTCACTCGCCAAGGACGGGGCGGGCGGGCGGAAGACTGGCGTAGATGAACAGGGGTCGCGTGCTAAAGCAGCGGGAGGTGGGTGGGAAGGCGGAGGCAACTGCCCGCTGTCGGAACGAGCGGGGTGTGTGTGCACGGTAGCTCCTGTGTGGGAGCTCGCAAGATCATTGGTCATGTCGTCTTCGTCGTCTTCGTTGTCTTCGTCGTCATCTTCGTCTTCAGGTTCGCTTCCGGCTTGACGGGGTGGGCGTCGAGACTTCGCCTTGCCTTTCTTCTTCGGCGGCTGAAGGACGGCTGAAAGGAAGTACGCAGCCTTGTAGTGATCGCCACAAAGCCTGAGGATGGGGTGTATTTCCTCCAATATGGCCAGCGCGCCATTCCATGCATCCTCGCATTCAGTGGTATAGTAGCGCACCGTGTTGGGCATATCCTGACCCCCCTTTGCCTCCTTGCACTGCTCCATAACCTTGAGGAGTTTCCTGGCGGTCCCTTTGATGGCCTTCGACAGATGAAGACGTTCCGCTCGTTCGAGTTCCCGGCCGTCGCTCCACCGGAGGCATTTTGCTGTCGTGCGGGCTTCGTTATTACGGTAGACCCCGGCTGCCTTTCCGAAGCCTTTACGAGAATCCTTGGTCCAGAGCACACTATCTGGCATGTCCGCGGGTTTTGCCCGTGACTCGGATAGTTGAGCCAGCGTCTGGCACTCCAGCGATTCTGGCGTGAGCGCTAGGAGCTTATCGACTGTGATTTTTTCTGGCGGTACGATACTAAGGCTAGAAAATAAGAAATCGGACAAAATGATGCTTTGGAACGAAGACTTACTTTGACCTGGACAGCATGGACGGTTCTGGGGTAATAAATCGTGAGGCTGAGTCACTGGGGGCGAGCTCAATTGCCGAGCTAGAACCAGCTTCAGTTTGAACTGCCAGAGGTGATCATTAAACAGAACACTCACTTTGGACCGGTGAACGGTGGTAAATGGTTAGGCATCATTGCGCGAGCCTTGAGATCTTGGAACTCGGCGGCGAGATTGTCGTAGCGCTGCTTGGCCTCCATAGCCTCACCATAATACCGGTGTTCGCGACCGGTGGATTGTTCGAGCGCGGACTGCAAACGCCGAATTTTCTGAATCCCGTCTTCAACAAATAATCGAACACAGTGAAGGGAGTTTGCATCGAGCGGCGTGTCGTCAAGAAGTTGTTTGGCACGGCATAGGGAGACGGATTCGTCCAGCAAGCCAGGAGCGGAATGAAATCCATAAGCTGGGTGGCCTAAACCAGGAGTAGGATGTGGTAAGCCGGGCGGCGCCATGTATCCTCAGCCGCGGGGGGCAGGCACAAGGTCAGCGTCTGGTGTAGCTGGAAGCCGTGGGGCTGGTGCATCGATGCCTAGGCCTCCCAGGCCCGGACCTGCAACTCCTGGTAGCCCTGCGTTCACCCCAAGCCCATGTGGTTGCGGCTGAAAGGGTGATTGAACGCGCCATGTGCTATTCGGATTCAGATCATTCAGCTGATCAAGAAATGGCCTGTCGAAGCCGGAAGGACGCATGCCAGATTCACGTCCACGATAAGCTTGCATTTTCGATGTAGGAGCGAGACTTGGATATTTGCAGTAGGAGCAATAAGTACAGTCAGTTGAACTTGGGGAAAAAGAAACTTCGGGTCAGCCGCTTGGAGACTGTATTGTACATAAATAATAACATGTATAAATATTATATAAATAAAGAAGGCGACAGGGGTGTTTTACAGCAAGTAATTGAGCGTGCCAATTTGAAGCTATATAAACGTATATAAACCAAGATGTAATACTTATAATTGCATAGCTTCGGAGGTCTGTGTGATGTTCGTCTCGAATACAATACCGGCGTTTCCCTCTCGCTCCGCTTCCGCAGCTAATTCTGTTTCGGAGAGTACCGCTAGCCCTGCGTGCTTCCGGAGTACGTACGTGTAATCCTGGAATGCCCATACTCCAACGAGAGAGCGTATGAACTTGGCCTCGATGACGGTGACTTCGGATGTGAGATTACCTCGATGAGTACATCGGAGGACATTCTGCACACCGTTGATGCGGTGGAAGGCGACAAGGATCGAATCCTTGTCCTCCTTGTCCCAGGTGTAAAACGCTAGAGCTTCGCCAAAAATCGAGATACCAGCGGATGTCACGGCTTCGAAGTAACGGGATGAACGTGAAGACTTCCCGTTACGCTCGCTCATTTCGCTCCGCAATGTGACTCCGGAGTCGAGGGAAAACTTGCCCCAGCGAGTGGGCAGGGGAATGTCCGACCCGGGTGCCTCGATATCCCAGCCCTTGAACTGATAGATAGCATTGCGGTGCTGGTTCCATGTACTGAACGGAGCTGCGCGCTCTGCCCTGGTGATTTGATACTCCTTGTGAAGGAGCCGAGTTGGTTTCGGTGGGTCCTGGGGCACGAGATCAGGATAGTAGAGTTTCAAGCACTTGATCACTTCCTGCTCCATGATAATATTGGCTAAATGCTGAAAGGGAGATTTGTCAGATCTGACTTTCCTCCCGAGGTAGCCGATCGTCCGTTCGCAGGTGGCTTGGGAGCAGAGGCGGAAAGAGCCGTACCAGCGGATGTGGTTAGGAATGTGGATGAGTTGGAAAAGTGTGAGTCTTGCGCGTGAAATCTTCGACGGATCGGTGATATAAAGCTTTTCGAAGCCGGTTAGAAATTCAATGATGAGTTGCTCGAACTTCTGGAGATCCTCTTCGGTTCGTTCCTCCATCCGCATCGAGAACTCAGCGATACGGACAAATAGTGCATAGTTGGAGACGACTTCATATCTGACACCAAGCGACAATAGGAAGGGGACCGTGTACCAATGAACCACCGCCATCCACTCATAGAGCTTGAAGCTAGTGTTCAGCTTGGTGTATATGTTACGCACAGGCCCGCAGAAGGTGGAGGGCAAGGTAGCTTTGGCCATTTCGAGCCAGAAGCCAAATTTTTCGAGCTTGTGAGGCGGGAGATAATTGTCCTCGATCATAAGACGATGGAGGTGACTGGCGATGTTAGCGTAGAGTTGATGCACGGCGTCCAAGGAGAAGAAGTATGGATATATGTGCGCGTAACTTGCGACTAATAGCGGGAGACGTAGTATGCCCGTTTCCAGGCCAATCCGTTTGCGCTCGTTGTCGTCTTTGGCGTTAGCTAGGCGAGCGAGAATTTTCTCGTAGTCCTCTTCTCGTCGGAATGGTATGTTTTCGTATGAGTATTGCTCGCGGGAGGGATTGAGATCGACGATATAAACAGAAGAGATGGGGTAGTACTGCCTCTTGCCCTTGTCGGTGGCACGGGCACCTTCTACCATGCTATGTCGGTCTCCGTGAACCCCATTTACGCCGCTGGTGCCGTTGACCTTGACAGATCCCATCATATCTGCAGTGACAACAACGACCCAACCATGCCACGCAAAGTATGCACTGTCAAGAGCATCGTACATCCAAATTCCGGCGCTGGATCGCATCATCTGCTGGAACGACACCCACGCAAATGATTCGAGGTTCCCTGGGGCGTACGGACCGGGGATGGCAAACGCGACCATAACCCATTCCTTCAACCACCGCATGCCTGGCGGGAGACCTAGGTCGATGTACAAGAAGATCCAGGTCTCGGATTGCTTCTTCATGGTGAGCTGACATCCATCTGTCGTCATCATGTACGAACCGTCCCTCATATGCTGGAAAAGCCCTCGCTTTCGAAGTTCGCGTAGGAGTTTCCCTGAGGCGAAGTCGCGGTACGCCTCGTGGCCAAGATGCAACACCTTTTGCATTAGCTTGTCACGATAGCGCATCTGCCGACTGGTCGTTTTGTTGGCGAACATTGCCCGGATAACCTCCAAGGCGGGCACCACAAGCATCTCCTTGAATGGCACTTTCTTGCCGGATTTCGAGCCCGCGTACGAGCTTGAAGCACTGGGCTGATACCGAGGATGCTGACAGGGTCCGGACACGAAGCGGGGAGCAGTATCGGCGTTCTTCTTGTCGTGGCTCTTGAGCTTCCCGGGGCATTGCTGAAGCTTTGCGTAGGGGCCAGCATATGCGATGCAATTATTTGGGCAAATTTGAACCTTAAACGGATGAACGTTGGTTAACTTCATCGCTAATTTCCGCGCCATTTTCAACGATAAGATAGGCTCCCTGGTTATAAGTCTTATGAATGCCGCAAATTTCGCGTACGCGGCTGCGGTGCCATTCGTACTGAACCAGGCAACATAAAGCTGAAGAGACTGCTTCTCTGCGGCGGTAAGTGGGGTAATTTTGAAGCTGTCGTTGTTAGGAGGAGGAGGGAGTTTGGCGGAGCCCATGAGCTGTTTCCGGAGCTCTTCTAGCGACGTAGGGTGATGTATGCAATCACCAAGCTCATCCATTGGCAATTGATCAGGATCGTTCGGATCTAACTCTACATCCTCCTGCTCGTATGCCCGGATACCCGGGTACGCCATGTCCTCTCGAGGATTCGGCAATTCAGCTAGTCCAGCGACATCCATGAGAGTCATGAACTCATCATCCTGAGTATCGTCCTGCATTGCAGCCATGGCGCCAAGGGTGTCAAGCAGATGCATCGGTGGATCCTGAGCAGCGCCAGGAGAGCTGGGCTCAACTGACATAGGTTCGGGGGATCCAGAGACCATGGACGGCGCAGGAGACGCACGAGGCTCCATGGAAGGCTCAGAGGCAGTAGTGAGCGAGAAGGATGAGGTATTTATCGACTGATGGGAGGGCTGTTGGGAAACGGGGCCGCTGTCTGTATGCGGTGTATGATCCTCAAGTCCATTTTGCAGCCAGCCGTCGTTATCTCCTAAAATTCGATTAAATTTCGCGCAGCTTAAGGATCTTTGTGCTTACCCTCGGCAGGCGCGTGAGGACCTAAAATTGCAAATGTTAAAGTGCTTCGTACTACTGAGAAGGAAACGACATACATTGATCCATGTCAACGAAGGTAGAGATCGCCTCTGGAGGGTTCTCAAGGGTGCCGGTGCCTGTTAAACAGCTATACCTTTAGAAAATGATCCATTAAAATGAACCAGGGTGGAAGATGTACATGTATCTTCCATTTCGTAATCTCCGTCCTCGAGAGGCTCCTCGGGCTCCTCAAACTCCATCGCATGCTGCTGGTCGAGCTGTTCTTTCAACTTCGCGGCGTTGAGCTCCACATATTCAGCGTACATTGAACGAACATACGAGGGAGAGGAGGTTATCCTGAAGGCACTAAGATCCTGACGAATGTGGTTTCGGATAGTCTTTTCAGCTTTCCAGAAGGAACCTTGGCAGCTGGAACAGTGGCAAAGAAGTTTAGAGGTGGATGAATCCATTAGAGCTTTGGCAGAGTTTCCAATGTTTGCAGAACGAGGCGAAATAAGAGATAGAAAGAGTTTATTACGCTCGAGGAAAGCAGACAATGTGGAAACCGCGTGCCCCTATGTAATAATAGAGCCGATGCCCAAGATGGGACGTCGAATGTTCCCACGCCCGCATCAATCTCTGCTTATCTCTTGCTCACTGTCTCTCGCACAATGCTCTCCTAAACGTTTTCATGGCAGGCTGACGATTTCTGGTGATGTTCACTGTCGGCGATACAAGCATAGATGGTTGGTACTACAGTGCTTCCTCTGTGCCGGGCGGGGTTGTCTGTGCGTGTCTGCATACAAGGGAATTTCACCCGGACGTACCCACAACATCATGCCATGCATCCTGCACTCTCGCGACGCCTCAACGCTCGCCTGGGCTCTCGCAAGTCCGTGCGCCTTTCAAATATTTTGTTTGATTTATTCTGATTTTTCTTCAGGGGATCACCAGGGGAGTCGTCGCAAGACGTGGCGTGTTGATTCCGCCACGACATATTCAAAAACACCTTCGCAGGCCTTAATTTCTTCACGTTGACTCAATTTTGCCTTCCGCCGCCCGGAGACGACGTCGTCTACGCTAAACGCACCTTCGTGCATGTCAATCCCACCCCGACATGCTAAAACACACCTTCGCAGGGCCTCAATTTCTTCACGTTGACTCAATTTTGCCTTCTGCCGCCCGGAGACCGCGTCGTCTACGGTAAGCACACCTTCGTACATGTCAATCCCACCCCGACATGCTAAAACACACCTTCGCAGGGCCTCAATTTCTTCACGTTGACTCAATTTTGCCTTAACACACCTTCGCAGGGCCTTAATTTCTTCACGTTGACTCAATTTTGCCTTCCGCCGCCCGGAGACGACGTCGTCTACGCTAAACGCACCTTCGTGCATGCCAATCCCACCCGACATGCTAAAACACACCTTCGCAGGGCCTTAATTTCTTCACGTTGACTCAATTTTGCCTTCCGCCGCCCGTAGACGACGTCGTTTACGCTAAACACACCTTCGTACATGCCAATGCCACCTCGACATGCTCAAAAAATCTTCTCATGAGGTCAATCTTCTTTCGCCGACACAGTTTTGCCTTTCGCGACGTTTGCGTCGCCTGTTCATGATGGTATGTGTATTTGTTTCCATTCTTTTGCTCGAAATGTTTTTAATTTCATTCGAAGGTGATAGTTTTAGCCTTACGCCGTTCCCGCCCTCCCGACCATCACGATACGCGACTACCGCGACACTCGGCGACCATTTGGGCGAACGCTTTCCGGTTACACCTGCGGAATCTTCACCGTCTGCCAAAGATATTCCCTACGCGCCTACATACATAATGAATGCTTCTGTGTATGTGCCGTATCACTGGAACATCCACAACCCCGATTTGCGCGCGGATGGAATTTGGCTCGTTCGCAATGCTATCGCGGAAAACTGGTGGATCATCGACCCTTGGATCGGGCATATTCCCTTTTTTTGGGTAATTATGTACGTTTCTGCCCGCGCATTCCAGACATCTGCACATCTGATAACTAACATGTCCTCACAGGGCGTATCATCACAAGGAGGAGATACCTGGCATCGGCCATGCCACGGTCCGCGCGTTTGACTACTGGGGTTACCCTATCGCTCGGTTTCACGTTTACGACACCCACCGCTTCCAGTTTCGAATCGGCGCGGGTAGTTGGACCGGTCGGTACATCGATATAAGCTCTTACGAGCTCGTCTGTCCGTCAATCTCCCTTCTATAAATGTACCCTTGTCTCGTTTTTTGTACGCTTTTTTTTTACTGTAACATCACCCAATTCATCTTTCTTGATCTTATGCCAAGTATTTCGCGGGTCTTGGAGTTTGCCCTTCGAGGGAACTTAGCGTAAAACCATCTCGACGCTTAAGCGCCGGAACACATGTCTCTCGTACCAAATACGGTAGGTCGCGGAACAGTACCCGTTTCGGCATTGTTCGGCAAGGTGGCCGCGATGACCGTATTGACACTTTGGGGACACTTTGGCGTCCCCTCCACGCCTCTACCGTATCGTCCAACTACGCACAAGCGCCCTAACCCTGTTTTTGTACGTCAATTACACACTATACAGACATCATACCCGCTCCTTCGTTACATCGCGCTGACTTTACGATTTTACTGAGCTTGACGAATCATGGAGAGCGTTCACACGGACACTCAGAGAGAAAATTGTCGCCGCCGATAAACAGGGAACACCGCTCTCTTCGTCGACCGTTATCCAACTGATCAAAGAAGAGGATTGGGCACAGGGACTTCAGGAACCCGAGTACCTCGCGCAGATCTGCGGGACTAGTTCCATCCAAAAGAAGCGTCCTGTGGCTATCGCTACCGCTGCCTCGGCTCCACCGCCGAAACGTGCAAAGGTTGCAGACAAAAGTCAAATTCGTTGCACGAATCCCTATTGTTCGCGACCTAACGGCCACAATATTCAGGACTGTTTCGCTTACGGAGGCGGAAAGTGTGGCAAATACACGTCATGGTGGAAGGGACCACGTGACATTCATCTTCCCCCCGCGCAGAGGTCCGCTGCTACGAACGCGCCTCCGACTGGACAGAGACGATTGAACTACCAGGCGCTACCGCTGGCAAACGCTACTGCCGTGGATTCACGTGGAGAGAATCCCTCTGCCTCTGCTCCAGTTGACAGTAGCGTAATCGCAGCGCTAACGCAGGGCCAGTTCTTCTCACTCAACACCTACGTCGATCCTACCGAACTCGTCACTTGCAACAAAGCAGCATTCAAGGGCCACAACATCACATCCGAATGCTACCATGACTCAGGTGCGAACCGTCATATTTTTGCAGATCGCTCTATCTTCGCCACCTACAGATCAATCGAACCGATTGAGGTGAAGGGTTTTGGCACTGCGCATGCCACATCTGCGGTAGGCGTTGGCAACATATTCTTCAAGGGAACGTACAGAGGAATCCCCACTGTACTGAAACTATCAAACGTACTACACGTCCCGACAGCGTGGCTGAACCTCGTGTCGCAAGGCTGCCTTGAAAGACGAGGTATCACATGCCACTCGGAGAACGGAGTTCTAAGTCTTTCCCTCAATGGTCAGAACATCGTCGACGGCAAACTGCTGCCGAATAATCTGTATCTCTTACACATGACCCCACTCCCCGCCGACACGACACAGACCATCCATGCTACACAACCTCTGGCCGACCGACTCTCTGATCCCACTGTCTCTAATGCTGAAGGAAAGGGAAGGGATTTTTACACCGCCTATTAGGCCACATAGGCGTTAAAGGGCTTCACCACGCAGTTGACGGAATCCCACAAGATTCTTCCGCGCAACGTACATGCCAAATCTGCGCACGAGCGAACATCAAACGCCTCCCATTCCCTTCTACATCTGATCTCAGAGCCGATCGCCTTTTGTATCGCATATATTCTGACATTTGCGGTCCTTTGCCAATTGGTTACGGTGGTTTCAAGTTTTTTATTCTTTTCATTGACTGTTTCTCTCGCTGGATCTATGTCTCTCCTCTGAAACACAAGTCCGAGGCTTTGGCGCGATTCCAACAGTTCCAAACCGCATTCGAGCGCCTACTGGACCTCAAAATCTGCATACTCCGCGTGGACAACGCGCCCGAATACATTGAAGGCGCATTCCGTGCTCATTGTGAAAAAACCGGTATCATATTCGAGAAGATCGTTCCTGACGCATCACCGCAGAATGGTGTTGCTGAACGAGCGAATCTTACCATCGCTTCCATGGCTCGCGCGATGCTCATCGACGTGACGATTGGTTCTGGCCCTTCGCGGTACGCTGTGCTGTACACGTCAAGTGTAGAGTGCCTCATGCTGCGCTGAAACCCCACAAAACTCCTTTCTTCCACGTATTCAAACACCGCCCAAATTTATCCTATCTCCATGTCTTTGGCACACACGTCACCGCTCGTCGAACCAATTCCGACAATCTGTCCAAGTTCCAGCCTCGCGGCGAAACTGGACGATTTCTTGGCTACGCTCCTGATGCCAATGGCTACCTCATCTGGTTTCCACACTCTCGAGCCGTCCGTGTGCGCCGCGATGTTATATTCCACGACAACACTCCAATGACCTCCGCTGACATCATCCCTCAGCGATCGCCCATGTGGGACGATGTTATAACAGAAATTGACGGTCGTTTTCTCGATGATCCTCTCATTTCGCCTGTACCGGGCACAATCGTGCATGCTCCCATGGAGCCGGAAAATCACATCACCGACCAGTGAGTGATTTGGATACGCATACTATACTTGCGTAGGATCTAATTGTGCATACAATTAGATATGCTGTTCATCAGCCGGACGCTCAAATTGAGCGGGAAAACGACATCTTCACGAATACGTGAGTCGTTTGGATCTTCGGATATACCCTTTGGGGCCTATAACATACAGACACTGACTACAACATCAGACACGAAAATCGTGAGATGTCATCGGCGATACATGAAGACATACCTCTCGCTGAACGACGCGCGCGTCGTGAATCCGTCATGCCAAAACGTTTCCTCGATTACAATCCCACTCCCTCGAACGAGGGGGGGTCGGACGTGCAGAACGCACTTGTATATCACGTCCTCGCTCGTGGCAAAGACATCTCGATCAACACCCACAAATCGTCTATCGCCAATATCATTCCCATGCTCCTAAACGCCGACGCGCAATACGACTCGCTGTGTCTCAACACAATTGATCCAATCAACGACCCAGATGCTATCGACCCAAAGTCGGTAAAAGAGGCACAACGTAGTGTCTACTGGACACAGTGGCTGGCAGCCATTCACGAGGAGCTTGAGGCACTGAAGGTGAAAGGGGTGTATGAGGAGATAGATGCTCTCCCAGCTGGACGAAAAGCCGTAGACTGCAAATGGGTGCTGCACATCAAGCGCAATCTGGACGGCCACATCTCACGCTTCAAGGCACGCTTGGTTGCCAAGGGATACACGCAGATCCCTGGCCAGGACTTCACATACACGTTTGCACCGGTCGCCAGATGGGATTCAATACGTATCATCTTAGCGATAGCGGCATTCCAAGACCTAGAACTCCGTCACATTGACATCAAGACGGCTTTTCTCAACGGACCGCTGTCCGAAGAGATTTACATGCGCCGCCCGGAGATCGCAGGTTCTGGTTACTGGCGTCTACAAAAGGGACTCTACGGGCTGAAACAAGCAGGGAGGAGCTGGTACCTGGAATTCAACGACAAATACACAGGTCTGGGATTCCGGAGGTGTCAGACCGACTGGAGTGTTCACCTACGCGAGCGAGGCGACCAGAAATCCATGTCGGCAACAAGTGTTGACGATATACTACTTGCGTCGACATCGACAACAGAGTCTGATCTTGTGGCCAAGCAACTGAATTCTTGTTTCGAGATCATCGAGAATGGCAACGTTGACTGGCTGCTGGGCTGCAAAGTCACACGTGAACACAGTCGACGAACGCTGATCCTATCACAAGAATCCTACATTGAGTCTATCCTACGTCTATTTGGGATGGAACACTGTAATCCGGTAACAACACCTCTCCCTCCCCACACTACATTGTCACTCGATGACTGCCCAAAGACCGACGACGAACGCAGGAGAGCGAAAGATCTTCCATATTGCACTGTGGTTGGAAAGGCGATGTATCTCGCCACTACGTGCCGTCCAGACATTGCCTTTGCAGTACGCGAACTTGCCAAGTTCATGTCGAACTATGGCGAGAAGCATTGGTCGGCGGCGAAGCACCTACTTAGGTACTTACAAGGGACGAGATCTATTGGTCTACCGCTCGGACACCTCGACCATCCCTATCCAATCTTCAGAGCTTTCACAGATTCAGACTGGGGCACTTCGGAACACCGAAGATCTATCTCTGGGTATGTCATGATGATTGGCAACTCGCCTGTGTCTTGGAGTTCAAAACAGCAAGCCGTCATCGCGTTATCCTCATGCGAAGCAGAATACCTCGCGTGCACACACGCAGCTTGTCAAATTCTTTTCCTCAGGCAATTACTCGACGAACTAGGATTCCCTCAAGAACATGCGACGACTCTGTTTTGCGACAATAACGGCACTGTCGCTTGCACTCACGATCCGCACGGTCATACGCGTATGAAACACATCGACATCCGGATCCATTTCATACGAGACTGTGTTAATAAACGTCTCGTAGACGTGCACAGGGTACCAGGAAAAGAAAATACGGCGGATATATTCACGAAGGCTCTGCCGCGGGTTTTGCATGAGAGGAGCTGCTTACAATTGAAAGATAGTATTATTACAGATGATGATGCAGAGAAGAATAATAGTTACCAAAAAGAAAATCCCCAGCAAAGAAAAATGTTTTGGGTTGAGACGGCAACAAGAATAGATAGAAATGTGAGACAGTCAGGCACATCAGGCACGCAAGGTAGAAAAAACAGATGGCGCAAGGGCTACAACGGAATAGGGACAGGAAAGGTGGGAGAAGGGGCTGGATGGGCAAGGGTGAAAGAGGCATATCAAGAGCAAGAGAAGGGGACAGGAGGAGGGGGTGGGGGGTTGGGGAGTAGTGGAGTGGTGCGATCATGGCGAGACAATATACAGTGTGTAAATTACAAAAAGTGCATATACAATTTGAATGGTGTGTTTCAAGAATTCATGAGTATGTGAATGACCTCAATCTCTTCAACTTGTATCGGGACCTTCACCAATGCTTTGCTGATTTACTGTTGACGTTGACTGTTGAAAGATCAAACATGCCAATCACCGCAAAGATAAAGGTGCTACTCCAGTATGCAAATGGTGTGAGCACCTGTTCAGATTCAAAGTCTATGTCAATTTGCTGTGCTTACCAGGTAAGGATGCCACTTCTTTCTTGACATGAACTTCAGGTTCTCAGTGGCAATTTGCATAAACAAACAAATTGTGAATTCAACGCTCATAGTACAACACAAAAGGCATGTTATCCAGAGACCCCTCTGCAGTCACTTTCACCTCTAGGTGTACCACAGACGGAACATGCCAGATGGTCTGATTTGTTTGTTCTGAAGAGGTGTTAGCCATCAACACGCAATCTTTGTATAATAAGATTAGCACATACAGTGTGCACACCATGGTACTGAATATAACGTGGTCAGAATCCCCATACATGTAGTCGCTTGAACTGACATGGACATACCTCCTCAATGCTGTTCACCTGAAGTTGATGAGCCTTGATGACAGGCTTGACCTGCGCCATCAAGGCTCGGAGCAGCTGCATCCCGGACTGGCAGAGGGACAATGAAGTTGACGTATGGATTAGGGTTGGCCTCCCGTTCATTGAGCCTGTGGTGCACCATCGAGATGGAGATGGAGATTGGTAAGGATGTATGCAGCTTGTGACGGAACTCACCTCAGAGTCTGTCCAATCCAACTTATGCAGCTGAGCAACACAGTTGCACAAGATGCAGGAGCAATTGGACGCCACAAGCAGTCCCAGAACGACACAGGTGTCTACAACAACTGAGATAGCAAAAGCAGGAGTAAAACCAGCAGTGAGGGTGAGGCTGAGAGCAACGGCAAGGGCGAAGGTGCAGAAGGAAGAGGGCAAGGACAAGAAATGCTGAGGGCGAGGACATGGAAGGAAGGGGGCGAGAGAAAAGGCGAAAGTGAGAGTGAGAGCAGTCAAGGGCAAGGGCAACAACAAGGGAGAGGGCAAGGGCAACAACAAGGGAGAGGGTGAGGGCAACAACAAGGGAAACAACAAGGGAGAGGGCAAGAGGGCAAGAGGGCAAGAGGGCAAGAGGGCAAGAGGGCAAGAGGGCAAGAGGGCAAGAGGGCAAGAGGGCAAGAGGGCAAGAGGGCAAGAGGGCAAGAGGGCAAGAGGGCAAGAGGGCAAGAGGGCAAGAGGGCAAGAGGACGAGAGGGCAAGAGGGCAAGAGGGCAAGAGGGCAAGAGGGCGAGAGGGCAAGAGGGCAAGAGGGCAAGAGGGCAAGAGGGCAAGAGGGCAAGAGGGCAAGAGGGCAAGAGGGCAAGAGGACGAGAGGGCAAGAGGGCAAGAGGGCAAGAGGGCAAGAGGGCGAGAGAGCAAGAGGGCAAGAGGGCGAGGGCAATGAGGGCGAGGGAGAGGGTGGGGGCAAGGGCAATAAGGGCAACGAGGGCAAGGGCAAGGGCAAGGGCAACAACAAGGGCAAAAGTGAGGGCAACAACAACTCACTGTTGTAACCAATGATGACAGACACATCTGCAGTTGGATTGAGTGAGACGGCTTAAGTGTTGTGTAACTCTGCAGCTGCTCGTTCTCGCACCTTCCCACAGACATGTTGTACGGAGAAAGGGAGATGAGAAAGGTGACTGACATGACTTACCGTTCAAGTGGGTGCAACCAGGGCTCAGCTGCGTAGCTAGTTAAGCATAGCAAGGGCTGGAGATGAGAAGGTGACGTACCTGCGGTCCAAAACCTGCCCATCCCTATCCCAATCTTACCCCACAAGACCTCCTTTGTGTCTGGCCAGCAAACGAGTGTTGTCAGACTGCTCAATGCGGTTTTTGACTACACCACAGGCGTGTCAAGTTGGTACCACGCCACAAGCGTGTACTGGACCATGAGTGGCAAGGAGGAGGGCAACAAGGGCGAGGAGAAGTTGGAGGTGATGGCAAGAAGTGCGTTGGAGCGGACACAGCAAGAGGGGAAAAATAGGAAGTGGCAGGGGATTACCATATTGGGCACTTATATTGTTGTGGGCGATAATAGTAGTAATAATACTATCTTTTATTTGTAATGTATAGATGAGAGAGCGATGAAATTACTAGGACTACACGCGGGTCAAGGGGGGGTGTTGGACGTTGACCCGCCTGGAGCAACGGACTGAGAGAGAGTACGGGACGGACGCCCATATAGGGGCCGTACAGGGGTTGAGAGCGAGGGGTTGAGAGCGAAAGAATGCGCGTCTACGGACTTACCTGAATGATGAACTGGTACAGCGTCCTTTATCGCTTACGACGCTGTACCAGACTTCTAAATAACAGGTGGTAAGTCCTTGAGGATTGCCGTCGGCTTCGTAGAGGAAGACGGGGGAGCCAGAGTGCGCGGCGCTCCGCCAACGCCACAAACGGTTCTGCTTTGAGGGCGTCACGAGTCATGACTGTTACTACGGTCACGTTGACGTGATCATTCTCAAGGTCTTTTTTTTTTTTTTTTTGAATCAATGATATTAAACGTCGGCGAAGCCAGGGACGATACAAAACCTAGAACTATACACATAGTAACGTACGCGTAACAGGAAGACTTGGGTGTCTAGACGCGCGAAACGCGCAGGGAGCATTCTCAAGGTCACGGCGACGATAAAGCGCATTCAAGTCGTGCTACCACCTATGTCACAGGCCAGGAATGAAGCATCCTTCACGCGGCTCGCTGGATGCCACAGCACTCTCTTGCGCTCGTCTCACTGTGCCCAACCTCCAATCGGCTTCCACTCTCGTCAAACACGACAAGGCGCAGTTCATCAACTCGTATGTGCGATCTCAACACGCTTACCGTAAAGCCTTTGAATCAGAAGGAAGAGAAGCACGCGCATCCTGGGACAAAGAAAAGACTGGTATCGCTGAAACGGACAAGCCGGCACAAGTGATTCAAAATTTGGTGTTCGCCACGCCTGTGCTGAAAGCCAGAGTTCCCGAGAAGAAGACGGACCGCCCTGAGCTTCAAGCCACGCGCGCACATGCTCCTGGATCGAACATTGACCCAAATGAAACAACAGAACCCAAGACCAAGGACAAGCGCAGTATTCCTCGACGTAGCTCCCCTAGCACGCGCAAGCGCACTATCGACGACTTTTCAACGAAGACGAAGACGAAGACGAAAAAGTGGATACGGGCGACGGATGAGAGGAAAGTAGATGCTGATGCGGAACGAGAAGCAAGTGCGTTTATAAGTTCATCGACTTTATTGCTTCGTTCAAAGTGTCGTAGTTCTTGCTGGACGACGCGAGCGACGCCGCACCAAGAAAGCTATCGTGGACTTCAAAGACGATGGTAAAGAAGTACTTGAAGACGACGATTCGGCGGCCAGGACGACTAGGGAGAAGACGAAGAAAAAGAAGAAGGCTGATAATTCCGCTGGATTAGCCCTAATGCATGGTTTCACGGCTACGAACGTTGGTGTGTCGCGATTGACAGTAAGCAAGCCACCCCATTTCATGATTGTACCGCGGTTATGAATCAACATTCAGTAGATGAAGCCGACAGTGGGAGTTTTCACTAAAGGTAAAGCCTCCGTGAGGACGGGGGTCTTGATTAAAACCAAGCATAGTGAGCGCTCATCAATTTGTCCGTCACTTTTTCTAATCGCTCATCGACGTTGTGGAAGAGCCTCCAAATAATGTATGGATCGAATCTTTGTTCTTGAACAAAGGCAAAGGCGTGGAATCAGTCTCTAGCGCCTCCTCCCCGGATCTATCGACCACCATCAGTCAGCAGTCCAATGCTCGGAAGAAGCGTAAAGTAGAGGCTAGTTCTCGGAAGAAGCGTAAGCGAGAGTCTACCCCTAATACGCCAGACATGCCGACACGAAGCAGCCGAAATCAGAAGAAGCATAAGATCTGCAACTACATGGACAGCTCGAAGCATCCGCAAGATACACGGATTGTGGCTCAAAGCAAGGATATGGAAATTAATAGCCCTCAGCGCACGTCAGCTGCTTCAGTATCAGAGCAGCCCTCAAGAGCTGAGTCAGTGGTTTGGGACATCGAGTCACTTGGGAAGAACAGCGCAGACGACTCGACAGGAGATGAGGCGAACGAGGCAGCCAAGCTTTCTCCCACTCTCTCCTCCAAGGATAGAACACCCATCCTTAACACGCGTGTGTCCGCATGGCACACCACAACATCTAGTCTCCATCGTCAGCATGCGCTAGACTCTGAAATTTGTGCACGACAGAAATTCGACCGCCCTGGAGACAGAATTGGGGACCGGCAGGAGCAACGCTGCATCGTCCACGACAGCCCATTATCTGGTTCCTCTCTGTGTCCTTCCCAGTCTGCTTCCCGGCTGGTACAGGCAACAACAGCTCATCGAACGGTGCAGCATCCTCCTTGTTGCTCTAAATACTTTGAATACGCTCGTCACATCGAAGAAACTACAGGCCAGCACGACGATGTCTACATGCCGGGGTCAACACACGACAGCTTTGAGAACTCCAGGTCTGAAGCGCACGTCTATCACCCAAGAGAGGGGATGGAGCAGGGTCCCTCGCGACGTTCTGCAAGTGTCGTGGGTCCTACGAATGTAACAGCGGAGCTCCTCTGTGGTGACTATAACGTACAGAATAACTCTGGGCAGTTTGCTGGCGGCGCCAGTACCTTACTAGAAGCACCTCAAGAGTCGCATTACTACGATGACGCAAACATCGAGGACCAATACCAGGCTCTACCTGGCCAAACCTACCAGCCTTCTGTCTTCAGCGACTCCCTGGTTCCCATTCAAGAGACTTACGAAGCTCTTCCTCGCTCTGACTTGTCTACTCTGGAAGTCTGGGGCCCTGACCATATTCCCCACAATATGGATTTCGATGAAAACGGGCTTTGGGATTCGCAGGATATTATGAATTACGGTTGCGCTTTAGCTGTGACTGACTATGGGCCTTCGGATCTGCTTGAAAATGACTCCCTGGATAATGCAGACGAGGTTTTCGAGGTTGACGACGTGCCAGTGACCAAGGTCGAGCGCAAATACGCCGACTCTGACACAGTATCTTGGTCTTGCGAAAGTGTTGAAGGACCGTCGCCCTCGGATGTCTCGTATGAAAGGCCGCGCTTAAACCGAAGCACTTCTACCTCTCTCTCGACGGATCAGTCATATGACGACCAGGTGCTTCTTTCCAACGGTTATCCACCTATGGAGAATGTCTGCGCCACCGCTAATGCCATGGTTGGAAATCTGGTATTGCCGACGTTGGCTGAAGTGGAAGAGGACGTGGCCAAGCAATTGCGAGGGCATTGGTTGCGGCAGAGATTGTGACCTTGTTCAGTGTTGCTTGTTTATATCTGCGTATGTGCCAAATTCAAGTACGTGCAGTGTAACGGCTTATGTGCACCGAAGCAGCAACTGTATTCTGTAGCCGTGGAGGAATGTAGCAAGACTTGGAAGAAAAGAGGGCTGTGTGAGCTGGTCATGGTCACACTGCGCGTGATAACACGTCGACGTCCTAGTAGCAGCTCAGTTTCAGGTCAGTCCTTATGAGGGAAACTCGATTCCATGTAAGGTGGTTATATAGTCTCTCGATGGCTCCAGGCGCATGTCGTTCTCAAACCACCACGTTCACGGGATAACCAGCATCGCGCTACTTATACTTCGTATGGTCTGCACCAGCTGAATATTCTAGTAGCTGATCGCTGACAATATATTGTTTATCTTAGCGAGACTCCTGCGGATTTCATTGGCAGCCCGGTGGGACCAGGTGAACGTCGAGAGAAGCGTACAGACTACGTCTTCGGCGGACTGGCCTGTATTTCCACAGGAGATCCTCGACCACATAGATGGCTTTGTCGATCATCTCAAGTCTCTCCTAGCGTGCTGTCTTAGCTCTCGTGCGCTCCTCTACGCAAGCACGCGGAGGACGTGGCAGGGCCTTGCCGTTAAGAAAGATACCTACGACGACATCCTCCGAGCACTCGCAAACTCCCCGCTGAAGGCCCCTGCAGTCCAATTCATACGTTTCTGGCCAGCAAAGGGTGACCCTCGCTGCGGCGCTACTACTGTGGATGTAAACCAGCAGGCGGCGATGTTAGGGCATCTGAAGAAGCTCCGGCGCGAAGTTGTCTTTTCCACCACCATCAACTAAGGGCAATACGCCCGAAAAGACCTCGTAAGGGGTTCTTTTCGTCAGGATGACCTTCTGACTGTGCATAGCTATGGCTATGAAGTGTACAAGATACACTAAGGTCCCCCCAAGAAGAATTGAGCCGTGCGACAGGAGAGACGCACGAAACCTACCAGACACGTCACCCCCCAGGACACGCACGAAAAGACGTGAAAACAGCCCCAACATACCTCACCTCGCCCATAAACCTTCCTCCGTAGTCGACAATAACTTCGAAACCCTGAAAGACGAAATGCATCATACCAATTTACATAAATGCTCGCCACCCAACGAAAGATGACGCCCCCAACAACAAATAGGATAAGGGAAGTAGCTAATAAATTCCTGTGAGATGGTAAGGACCTACACATCTAAGAGCTCTCTGGAGAGAACACTAAGTAGGTATATCCACGACTCCCAGACGTTCTGACGATGACACCGACGACGAGGATGACGAGGAGGGACAAAACCGGACAAGCAAACACGGGGCGCTACGAGGGGGCGCCAACGAGCATACGTGGGAAACCCAACCCTGAGGCCACGAGCTACTGGTGCGATCAGGCTGATTGAGAATGAGCGCGCTACCACACAAAGATACGCACAATTTCTAGATAAAGCAGGGACACGTATACCGAGTTTCATACCGCATAAATTTCCTTCCTATACACCCATACCATGCCATGTATCATACAAAAAATGCAAACCTCTTAAAGCCCAATATGCCTTAACCCATGACCCTTACAAGTTTACGTACATGGCAGAAACCAAAACATACTAGCGTAACAACCCTTCAGACGCTCTACAAGAGAATATATAAACAACTGGAATTACTAGCCAAGAAAGATAGAAACGAACATGCCTCACACATCCCACCCCACCCAACTCTCTGGTAAGAGTTGGAGAAAGGAAGTGACTGTCGACGTACATGACATACACAGGCCTACGGAGATATACGTCAGCACCAAGACCGTCTACACCAAAGACACGATACCCCACCCCAGCCAAGAGTTGAAGGACAAAGAGCTTAATACTCTTGTGACTTTTGCCAATGACCTCACGTTGGACAACGGAGAGGACAACAAAAGCAAGACACTACAGGGGTCTCAGCCGGCAAAGGACGTGCTTGTTCGACTATATTAATTAGATGCTTAACGTACGAGCGCCGTAGTTACCGTATATAAGACTTACTCTGATCAATGCAACGACATGCACTTTTGATCCCCAACTCCCACTGTGTGATCCCTCTCAGTCTTGCTCTCTCAACGCTCTCCACTACTTTCATAGCCTTCTAACAGGTTATGAGCCCTGGATAAGCTCTTTACCTCACTCATACTACTCTCTGCACTCACTGTCCACCAGTTGATGAGCTCTGATCCTGCTGATCAGTCTCAACCTCGTCGTTCTACGTGTGAACGAAAACAAACCGACTTTCTTCGAGGCACCATCCCTTGTACCACACGCAGGAGACGTACCCCTGTCTTCACTCCTACTCCAACTCCTCCTCCTGCTGCTACTCCTCCTCAACAACCTACAATGTCTTCAGCTTCTCGCACTGGTACCCCAGGTCCTGCACCTTCTGACCATGCCCCCAACGTCCCTACTACCTCAGCTGTCGTCGATCAACCAACTGCTTGTATCACAGCATCACGTCGAGTCTCAGCACCCCCCTCAGGTTGCCGACGCACTCTATTCGACACTCTCCGCGACGACTTCGCACGTTGTCACCCCACTAAACCATTGTCAGACGATAGTGACAATGCTATGGACGACGACGAGGCGCACAAAAGGCGACGGGGCAAACTGCCCAAAGCCTATCGCGCACCTTCCCCCTTGCCATCTGGCCCTACTGACTCCGCGCGAGTGGTGTTGTCTCTCCTTTCTGTGCCTCCAAAACACAACGTGGAGTATACTATGTTGCTTAGCGACGTTCACAAAGCCTTCGCAGACATTGGCAAACTTACGGGTCCTGACACCTGGCCAATGTGGAAGTTCCGCGTTGATACTGCGATGTCAACTATTGTCAATTTCTACAGCTATAGGGGTGGTCTTACCATTCCTCAAGAGGTCCAACGGGCCGTCTTCAACGACCTGGCCGGACACATCGCGGACTCTGTGATGGCCAACTATCTCAATGAGACTGCGCCTCACAGTCTGATGAAGAAACTCTCCAAACGTTTCGAACCGACCTCTACTATGTTGGGCGCGAACGAAATCTTCCAACTCTTCTCCCTCCGCCGTCCTGTCCACAAAATGGACAAACTGCTTGACGACGCGCACAACCTCTACTCAAAGATTCTTTCCAAGGGGATTGAATTCCCTCAGCACATCTTCTACTCCGCCCTCGTTGGCATCATTCCCCCTGCCTATGCGCATACTTGCGCTAGCTACGAGGCTGGTGTGCGTTCTTGTACTTCTGTTGGCGAGAAATACAACTACAACCCCCTCTTGCTGAGTGTCGAGCTTCGCCGCGACTTCCATAGCTGGCGACTTGCTCACCCACTTGACCGCTCTCGGTCTAAGGGTTTGTCAACCCTTGTTCCTCGCAATAGGCCCGCTGGTGGTTCTTCTGCCGCGTCGCCAGCAGTCGACAAACATGTCAAACGTCCGGCGAAAGCCACTTCCTCCGCTCGTGCGGCTGCTGCTCCTTACTCTAAGGAGAAGTCCATTTGTAACACTTCAAAGATGAAGTGTTACAACTGTAACAAGACAGGCCATACAACGCCTACTTGCCCTTCACCCTGAACAGAGAAGTCCAAGGAGGCAATGAAGAGGAAGGGTATTACCCGGAAGTACGTCGCTGCTGGTACCAAGGGCAAAGCTGCCACTGCCGCCACTGTCGTTGCCACTCCCGCTGTTGCTGGTCCGTCGACCACTACTCCTCGTCGCAACCAGAGCGCGTGGGTGTCGGCTCTCTCTGAGTCCGACGTCACTATGCACGTAAGTACTTCGCTTACTACTATTACTTTTCCTACTCTACTTCCACTGTATGCAACTTCGTCGACAGACGAGTCAATACATATTCTTGATACTGGCGCAACTATACACTGTACGCCATATCGTAACTTACTTTTCAATGTTCACTCCGTACCAACTATCGTACTGACTGTTGCCAACTCAGAACAACTAGTTTTGAAACTCGCTGGTAACATGGTACTCGAGGTGGAACAGGAAAGTGGTAAGCTTACTGAACTCTTGCTGAAGAACGTCTACTTCAACTCAACTCTACCTTTTACTTTAATCAGCGTTGGAAAACTTGACTCTGATTATTGGTTTACGTTCTATCATGGACTTTGTACTATATATGACTCAAACTCGACTTGTGTGGCTGTAGTTAGAAAATCAAATGATTTATACACGCTATCATCAACTCAAGTGACTTCTTTAGCAAGCGTGCATAGAACTGGCATTACTGTACTTGAACTTCATAAAAAACTCGGTCATCTCAGTTACTTCATGATCAAGAAAATACTTCAAACTTTGTCAATCATTACTGATCATATAACTGATCATACTGAAACTCCGTGCGAGGACTGTTTACTTAACAATATCCATCACAATACTGTACCCAAACTTCGTTCTTCATCATTAGCTGAAGCTTTCGGAGATCACTTCCATATCGACATTTTTGGGCCTCTACCCACAGCGTCGATTACTGGTAAACACAAATACTGGTTGACTATCGTTGACGATGCTACTAGATGGTTAGTACTTGCACCACTAGTTACTAAAGATGACACCTATACTCAATGGGTCATTTTCTCTACTGAACTTTTGACGCAATATGGTATTTGTGTCAAGATACTTTAAGCCGATAACAATGGTGTCTATACCAGTAAAGCTATGACTGCTTACTTGAAAACTCAAGGAACTATACTACGTCTTACTGTACACAATTCTCCTCAGCAAAACGGTGTTGCTAAGCGTGTACATCAAACTATTATGAACTTGATTCGAGTAAACCTGCATACTGCATCTTTACCAAATTGACTATGGTGGTATGCTGCATTATACGCAATGTATGTGTACAATTGTTCTCCTCGTACTATACTTAACTACAAAACTCCTTACTTTAGGCAATATGGCACAGACGCTAACCTTGATGGACTTCAAGTCTTCGGTCAGCCGTGCATCGTATACAACAAATATTGCACAAACAAATTAGCATCTAAGGGTAAAAGGGGAGTCTGGATAGGCTTTGCTGCACACTCTAAAGGTCACTACGTTTACTTCGGACAACGTGTCGGAGTTGAACGTAACTTGCAATTTGTTGACTCTACAATACAAATTGAAGGGGAGAAAGAACCAAATGTTGAAAAACTTACTACTGAAAAACAACTTGAACTTGAGGACAACCCTCACATAGAACCAATGGAAATTGACGAGCCTGACCCTACTGGTCCAAGGCGTTCCAACAGAACTCCTCAACTATTGCGTAAAGCTCGTGGTCTAAACTACGACGAAGAAGAAGGATACTCTCAGCGCAATGGTATTGATTACTATGCAAACGACTTGTTTGCTCCAGTCGCGCGCATGAGTTCTATGCAACTCATACTTACACTTGCGGCTTCACTACACTTTGAGATTAACCAACTCGATGTTAAGTCTGCTTACTTATACGGTAAGATTAACAATGATGAAGATCTTTATCTTTGTCCGCCGCCTGGCGATTTACTGCCCAACTTGCCTAAGGGCTGGGTACTTAAACTACGCAAAACTATCTACGGGCTTAAACAAGCCGGACATTGCTGGTACAAGGTACTATGGGATATACTTTTCCAAATTGGACTCAAGCAATCAGGCTACGATAACACTGTCTTCTACCTTTACAGGGGAGACAAACTAATACTTATACTCACTGTTCATGTTGACAATATTACTCTCTGTACTATTACTTCTGTCGTCACTGAACAATTTGAGATAGCACTTAGACAACATGTCGAAGTAACAAATGGTGGCACTATCCACTGGATGCTTGGCATGGAGATTGATTACGACAAAGCCTCTGGTGTTATCAAGCTTTGTCAACGCGATTATATCCAAACTATACTCAAACAAAACAACTTTGACCACAATCATACACACCGTACGCCTATGATACACGAGCACAACTTAGCCCCCCGGGACTCGAAAGAACCTCGTCAGAGCGCTGACACTATTAAACAATACATGTCTTTAGTTGGTGGTTTACAATACGTCGCTGACTGTACTCGACTAGACGTTGTATACTGCACTGGTTAACTTGCACGATACTTAGCTGACCCTTCTACGGAATACTTCGCTGTAGCTAAACAGTGTTACCTATACTTGAAGGGAACGTGCGATTACTGGCTTGTCCTAGGAAACCAAGCAACTACTACTAATACTTCACTTGTCGGATACGCTGATTCTGACGGTATGACTACATACGGCAATAAACCAATAATGGGCTACACCTTCACATACAATGACTCGCTTATCTCTTGGTCAAGTAAGCGCAGTTCACTCGTAACACTATCGGTCACCGAAGCCGAACTATATGCCTTAGCGCATGCGTCAACTGAGGCTATATATCTAAAAGCACTCATTGACGAACTACTTAACTTTACTATGGATCCTGTCAAAATGTATACTGACAGTGCATCAACTATTGCCATTGTTAGCTCACCCAACGAGCAACATTCGCAACGAACTAAACACTTTGAAATTCCCAAGAATTTCATCAGCAATTGTGTACTCAAGAAGTATATAACTATCCATCACATATCTTCTAACGATCAACGTGCTGATACACTTACTAAAGCACTACCTCTCGAAAAACTCAAGCACTTCAATAAACTACTTCATATTCGTGCTTGAAGGGGAGTGTTCGACTATAATACTTAGACGCTTAACGTACTAGCGCCGTAGTTACCGTATATAAGACTTATTCTGATCAATGCAACGACATGCACTTTTGATCCCCACTCCCACTGTGTGATCCCTCTCAGTCTTGCTCTCTCAACGCTCTCCACTACTTTCATAGCCTTCTAACAGTGCTGGCAGGGAGAGAGACTTACTCAGAGGAAGATGGTGGTAAAGACGGGAATCCGGGGGAGGAGAGACAAGAACGTCACCTGCACCCAAGAGTAAGCAAATTATCATTGCCAAATGGACTCCCAAAATGAGACTGAGACTCGACACCCCAATCTATAGATGAGAATCAGAATACTGAAAAGAGCATGGAGGACCTTCTACACTAAAGCTCGTAACCTCTACAAAAGGGCCCTCCCGAGAGTCGCTCTGACAGCAGAGGTAGATATAGCGCTCAGCCAAAGTCTAGGCCTCCCCACGTGGATTTTGACGGACAAACCCCAGAAAAAGCTAATGTCCGGAACAATGTTGCGGAGTGACTGCTGCTATACTGCTAAACCCTAAACAAGGGTGGAGAAGAGGGGGAGTGGAAGTGGAAGTGGATCTCCAACAACTACAACAAGGTCAAAGTCAATGATCAGCAGGCAAGCAGGCTCAGAGGCCGGATACTGGCAGTGCAAATGACGAAGTTGATATCAGACTTATACTAGGTTACATTGAGTAACCCACCTGGCAGTGTAAATGACGAAGAGGTCAAGATGCAGAACTAGAAAGGGTAAGGGGTACTATATATACCGTGTCTGGGTGGTCTGTGCACCAGTTCCCACACTAGGGACTGGAGTAACTGTGGGACTGAGGTAACAATAGAACAATAACAGACCAGGGTACATATCAGGGACCAGGGTAACTATCAGGGACCAGGGTACATAGAACAATAGAACTAGAACAATAGACAATATAACAATAGAATCAGGAACAATAGAACAATAGAAACTGGGGGAATCCCTGGGGAATCCATAACAATAGACAAAAGACAATAGACGGAAGACAATAGGGTGATAAGAACTGGGGGAATCCCTGGGGAATCCTTAACACTGGAAGGGGAACAATAGAACAATAGCCTAGGTTGATCTGGAACTGCTCCAGATTGAGTCTAGGGTTTGGGTCTGGACTATTGATAAATAAGGCAGGATGTCACCTGACCCAGGTTAGGGTTAGGTCCGATAACACTCCTAGCCGGAAAATAAGCGCTCTAGATAGGTGCCTAATGCTATATATAAACTGGTGACAATGTTGGAAAAATCCGGTCTCTGTTGGACTATCCATGTCAGGGTCCTCTATTGGATATAAACTGTCGGGGAATGCCGTGGAGCCTGAACACTTCTTTGATGTGAAGGTCGGCTATACCGTCAGCTGTGACAGTAGACTGGGTTGGGATTACATGCGTTTGCTTGCTGTACAAGTCTGTGTACACGGCAATCATGTCAAACCCCTTACTACGTGGGAGTGGTCCGACTAAGTCTACACCAACCACCTGCCAAGGTCTGTCTGGTACTTCGATGGGCTGTATTGGGGCAACAGGGTGCTGTGCTGGTATGGTTCGCTGACACTTGTCACATCCGAGGACGTATTGTTCTAAAAATGATGCCATGCGAGGCCACCAATAGTGCTGTGTTACTAGTTCCAGGGTTGCATGTTTGCCAGGATGTCCTGCTGGTAACACATTGTGGCATTGACGTACAATCTCCTTTCGGACTTCTCAATCTTTAGGAATGTACAGCTTCCCTTTGTAGTACACCAGTCCGCTGTCTTCTTCCAACTCCAGTCCACCATCTGTCAACTTCCGGGGTCTGTCCTGCTTAAGTTTGGCTAATCCCTGAACAACCTCTGCTTCTCGAAGGCTGATGTCTCTGATTCGAGCTTCCAATGGGTCTGTTTCTAGAGTACTTGAGGCAGCTATGGTTTGGAAGTATTTGGGTTTCAGCACAACTTGTTCTTTGTTGTCTGATGTGTCTAACACTTCCAAGGTTCTAACTCTGGACAGCGGGTCACCTTGAGTAAGGGTCTTTCCGGGTTTGTGTGTTAACACAAAATCAAACCGGCTAAGGTGTAAGGACCACCGAGCTTGTTGTCTAGACAGGTCCTGAGCGGTACGCCAGTACTGCAGATTCTGATGATCTGTGATGATCTCAAAGGGCGCGGGTAATCCTTCCAGATAGTGACGCCAGTCTTCGAGAGCTCTGATGATAGCGAGCATTTCTCAATCATAGATCTCATAGTTCCATTCCGCTTCAGCCATAGACTGAGACCGAAACGCTACTGGGTGACATTGTCCGTCCTCTAGTTTCTGCAGTAGAACTCCTCCAGTTGCAAAGCCAGACGCATCAACTTCGATATGTGTGGGGCGCTCGGGCTCCCATGTGACCAGAATATGTTCCTGAGTGAACACATCTTTGAGCATCTGGAAAGCGGTCTGCTGTGCTTCTCCCCATTTCCAAGGCTGGTCTTTCTTAGTGAGGTCGTGGAGGGGACGAGTGTGCCGTGCAAAATCCTTGATGAAACGTTGATAGAAGTTTGCAAATCCAATAAAACCGCGTACATCACGGAGATTCTGTGGTACGGGCCAATTGGTGATGGCTTCTATTTTTCCCAAGACCATCCGGATTTTTCCATGACTGATGATTAGACCTAAGTACTCGACTTGTGACTGTTCAAATTCGCATTTCTCGGGGCAAAGGTACAGGTGATTGGCTTCAAGTCTTGCTAGTACCTCATGGACAAGTTTCCAATGTTCTGCAATGTCTGAGCTGAAGATGAGGATGTCATCCAGGTACACGGAGACCTTTCCTTCTGCAATGAGATCAGCAAAGATGGAGTTCATCATTGCTTGAAACATGGCTGGCAAATTGGTCATGCCAAACAACATCACCTTGGGCTCAAACAGCCCTCGGTTTGTCACAAATGCACCCTTCCATTCATCATTCTCCTTGATCCAAATGGT